>JADRCD010177540.1:0-15126 GCA_019843815.1 Montemys delectorum
TGTGTGTGTGTGTGTGTGTGTGTGTGTGTGTGTGTGTGTGTGTATGCATGTGTACTCCAGAGGTAATTAGAGCTTTTAATGGACAGTATTCCAAAATGCTGAAAACATTTCTACACAGTAAAGAACCCCTCTCCCAAAGTTCAGTATTCTCCAAAGTGGTATAAACATTGAGTTTTAAGTGTGGGAGTATGGTCTAAGTTTAATGTTTATTAAGTGTTGGTGTACTTGGTAATAGATGCACTTTGGGTAAGTAACTCTGGCAGCTCCACTGACAACAGGGTTTGAGTGCACCCAAGCGTCAGAGGAGAGATGAGGAATGCTATCGGGAAGGACAGGACCGTGGCAGGGAAACTTGATGGCCTAGGAAAGAGGTGAGAAACTTAACATGTGGGCAGTCTAATAGGATTGGTTTCAGCTGTCCATTTGTGTGGATTCTGTTCACAAGACCACACTCTTCCTGCTGCAAGCTCCTGTCCATTCTCAATCAGCTCACTGTGTCTAACCACCTGTCCTGTTTCATCAAGACTCCACCCAAGGACACTCCACGGCAGGTGTGTTCTTTATACTTTTTTTAACCAAGCTCTTCAGATATTTCTGAGGTCTTCCAGAACCAGAACCCTGAAGTCCGAGAGGGGACTCTGTTGACTTATCTATATACATATTAGCTCAAAAATCTACAAATGGAATCATTTTAATATGTGTTTTTCTCTAGAAATATGTAAATTAATAATTACTTCATACATTATTCAAGAAAAACTTATTTTGTATCACCGATAGCTCTTGTAATCTTATATAAAGATATGCTAATGGATTTAATTAAAATAATTATGCTGAATAATGTAGCCTGAACTTTACCCTAAAATAGTATCTATTAATCGTCATCAGTAGTAATATTTTTAGGCAGAGAGACACTTACAGCATTAAACTGATGCTGGATAGAAAATGCATTTTTTTGGTTTTGTTTTACAGTTTGTATTAAGTTAGCATTCTCATAAGAGGCATGGCAATGAAATTATGTGAACTATAAAATTTATTTCATTTTTTTTAAACCTGAACTATTTACTGATAAGAAAACTTTTAAAAGCCTCCCTGATCCTTCTGTGGTCCTTTTTAGGGGTTTCCTGTTTCTGTCTCTGAAAGTTTGATTCCTGTGTCTTCCCTGTCCATTTGCATCCTTTTGACCTGGTTCACCTTCTTCCGGGTTTTGATTGCAGAATACTCCCAGTTCTTGATTACTCAGATATTAAGAGATGAACCTGATTTTAGGAAGGATACTCCACAGCCTGCCTGTCTCCACAGAGAAGCAGAAATAGCTTTTCCTGCAGCTATGGTTCCGTGTCTGGCACCGTGTATCTCTTGCTGGCTTTCATTAGTCCTCAGTGGTGGAGGATCTGTGTTACAATGTATATTCTCTCTCCCTCTCCCTCCCCCTCTCCCTCTCAGTCTCCCTCTCCCTCCCCTTCTCCCTCTCCCTCTCAATCTCCCTCTCCCTCTCAATCTCCCTCTCCCTCCCCCTCTCCTTCCCCCTCCCCCTTCCCCCTCTGTGTACATGTGTGTGTATATGTAGACACCTGTATGTGCAGGTAGGAATATATGTACATATGTGTAATGGTCAGAAGTCAGCCTCAGGGTTTATTGCATCGGATACTGTATAGTTTGGTTTCTGTTTGAGACAGGGTCTCTCACTGGCCTAGAGCTAGGCTAATTAGCTATCCATCCCCAGGCATCTGCTTGTCTTCACCTCTCTAGAGGTGGGAGGCTGAGGCATTGAATGGGGTATCTACAGTAAGGAGCAAGTGACAGGGTCAGGACACGTTTAATATCAGGTAGCTTGCAGAGCCTAGACTAAATGCCAACAGGCGGTGAGGAAGCAGGGATGATGGCCAAGTAGATAGCTGACAGTCAAGGCTGTGGAGTAAGCAGGCACCTGAAGCCCTGCTGTCGTGCTTTAGGATACCTCTAGGACAGGTTTGAAGCTCAGGAGAAAGAGGTAGTGCATGCCATGGGTAGAAGGAGATGAGATCCAAGGGCCCACAGGAAGAGGGACCTCATATGGAAGAGGGCGTAGGGAATAGGGTCCACCATAGGGTGCTGAGGGAAGAGCAGAGCGAAAGGGGTAACTGGCATCCTGAGAATGTCACAGAAGACACCTCACATCACAGCACTTTAGATTTGTGGTCTCTCTCTTCTCCTTAACCCTTATTTCTTCTAAATGAAAAGGTATGTAATAATTGGTCTGATAAGCTGCATTCCAGGTTAATTAATGGGCTTTGTGACATTGCTGGGCTCTAGTGCCCTGATCAGCAGGCACCTCCCTGGGACATCCTTGGGTTGGGAGGCCTGGGACAACCTCATTGGTTAAGCCTGTTAGAAGCCTGTCTGTGACTTGACATTCCAACTGTCCTGCTGAACACTGAGCTGAATAGCTCAAGGCCACCAGCAGAAGACAGCCCCCAAGCCATGTCTGTTTTGTTGCTGTCTGCACCATTCTTGTGAAGTGGTGTTTATGAAGTTGCTGCAGGCAGTGATTCTTTGTTGGCTTCGGTATAAAAAAGCCCATCCACACCTTCCCTTCTGGATGTGCACAAACTAAACTAGACACTCTAAAAGACCACGCAGTCAGCCTTTGCAGACACTCATTATTAAATGTCACCATAAATACTTTCTAGTTTTCCAGACCAAGTCTGAAAGAGTTGAAGCAGAACATTTGAAACCAGAAAGAAATGAATTTTATTTAGTGCCTTTTCTCTTTTCAGTAGAAACACGAGGTTGCTAATTGGAACCTCTTGATCTCTTTGGTGTTGAAAGTCAGTGCCAATACCTGCAAAGAACAATGGGCACCCAAAATCTACAGTGGAGAGTTAGGGGACAAGTTGGTCACCAGCCCTGTGTGTTCTCATGATTGTGTGTGCACATATATGCATGGCACGTATGTGGAGGTCACTCTTCAAGTATCGTGTCTCTAGACAAGATCTCTAGTTGGTCTGGAACTTTCACAGGTAGGCTAGGTAGCCAGCAGTTTCTTAGGGCTCTACCTATACCACTCAATCTCATCATTGCTGGGATTGTAGGCCCTCTGCCAAACCTGGCTTTTTACCTGCATGCCAAGGTTTTGAACTCGGGTCCTCACACTTGCAAGGCTGGCAATTTACTTCATTAGTTCTTGTAAAATTTGTGTAGACCAAATATGCTTCACCAAACCAGCCTAGGAGATAGAGGACTGCTCTAGTCCCAGCCAGTAGGACTCCATGCAGCCAGCTCTGGACTTACTCCTCCCCTTTCCATCTGAAACATCATACTCAGGGGCTCCCTCTAGAAGTTGTGTATCAGTTGGGCCAGGATGCTCACATTGGGTGGATAGACTCCTGTCTTGTGACTTGCATCTGGCTGCTGAAGCCTTCCACAGTGGAGCACAGGTACATTCTCAGTTACCCACTCTGTCTCCATATGCTTCTGTTCTAAATATGGACATATATCTGTTTAACATATTTCTAATGATTTTGAAAAATAAGGCAAAAGGCACTTGCATAGGTCAGACTGGGACATTTGTAAAGTGCTCATATTTTTCTGTTACACGTCAGCCTCTGTGGGGAGGGGTTTCTATATTTTCTGCCAACTGGCTTCTGTCATAGGCTAATCTTAATGCTAGACAGTTCTGGCACTTTCTACCAAGCTGTCACGCTGTCACATGGAAGGATGCCAGCCACTGTGACATTCCTCCATTCTCTTTGGCAGAAGATCCTCCCTCACTTTCACCTGTGCCATGCTATTTTGACTTTTCCAGAATGTTTAAAATATAGCTATTATTCTCTGGCCTTCTGGGTCCATTGTTGTACTTAGCCCAGTGCATCTGCGATCCATCTGCATGTGTGTAACTGTGGATTCTTATTTTCAGTGCTGCATAGTGCTTCATTGTATGGATTCATCTCTTGAGGGGCTTTTTGGCTACTCCTTGTTTCTGTTATTGATTACCAATAAATAAAGCTGCTGTGAATTTTTGCATACAGGGTTGCTGTAATTCTAACGCACAGGGATGCACTTGGTGGGTCTTGTGGATTCTTCCTGTCTCACTGCAACAAGCTATCAAGATTCTTTCTAGCTTTGTTTCCTTATTTTTGCATTTCGACTTGCAGCACAGGCATGCTGAGCAGCACTAGAGACTTTGGTTTCCCTTTAGCAATTCTATGAGATAGAGTGGTGCCTCTCTGGGGTTTTGCTTTTCATTCTCCTGATGATAGTGGTGCTGAGATTTTCTTTCTCCTTCACTCCCTCCACTCCCCTCTCCTTCTTTTCCTTTCCTCTCTTTTCTCTTCCTTCTTCCCTTCCTCCCTCCCTTCCTCCCTCCCTTCCTCCCTTCCTCTCTTCCTTTCTTTTCTTTCCCCCAGCTGCCCTTGATCTTGCAAATGACCTTAAACTCCTCCTGATCCTCCTACATTCCCCAACTTCAAAGTTCTGGGATTACAGGTGTTCACTACCATGTCTGGCTGTGCTAAGCATCTCTGCAAACACTGTTTATTTACATATCTTTCCTTGGAGAATGGTCTCTCCCACTCTTTTGCCCCCATCCCCCTTTTCTAAAGTGCTGAGTTTTCTTGTTTTCTTATTGAGTTTCTGACTCTGTGAACATGCTGGATTGGATGTAAATCTCTGCCAGGTGGGGGTTCACAACCATCATCTCTCTGTGTGTGATTCCTGCCTTGTTATCCAAGCTGTGCCATGCAGAGATGTGGCTCTTTGTTCTGAATGTTTGATTTTTATAGACTGTGCAGTTATTATTGTGTGTGAGAAATTTTAGCTTGGCCCAAAGTCACAAACATTTTCCTTTAAAAGCTTCATAGTCTAAGTTTTCATTTAACATTTAAAGTTAACCTGTATATCATATGTAAATCTGATTTGAATTCATTTGGTGATGCTTTTGGAGAATTGGTACCTTTGGAGAATTGGTGCAAATCCCTTGGACCATATATATTCGGGGAGATACTTTGAAAGTGTTTGGGCCAGGTAACACTGATTCCTGTCATGTTTTCTGGTACCAGGGTGCAGTCGGGAGTGGCACACTGATTCCTACCATGTTGTCCAGTACCTTATGTGTTTTCCCAGGGGTTGGACTCAGGTCATCAAGCTTGATGACAAGTGCCATTACTCCACTAAGTCATAATTCTGGCCCACTTCTGCTTTGGACTTTTGCAGAAAACTTCATACCACTTTCCATAATGTCTGTGCTATTTTATACTCCTCTCCATAGTGAAAAAGGTTCCTGTCCCCTGCATCCTCACCAGAATTGCTGTTGTCTCTGTTCTCGGTGACAACCATTCTGACTGGGGAAGAGGGAACTCCAAGTAGTCTTAATTTTCATTTCTCTGATGGCTAGGGATGTTAAACACTTTTAAAAACATGTATTGGACATTCATATTTCTTCTTTTGAAAACCACCCTTTCATTTTGTTAGCCCATTTGTTGACTGGCAGTTTTGTTGATTGGCAGTGTTTTGTTTGTTTAATTTCTCACAAAACAAGGAATTCAGCAGATGACTGGATAATGAAATTGTGGTTTATGTATCCAGTCGGATTTTATTCAGTAACAAAGAAAAATAAAATCATGAATGTTGCAGAGAAATGGGTGGATCTGAAAAATATATTAAGTGAGGGGATCCAGAACCAAAAAGACAAATATTGCATGTTATTTCTCTATGGGGATACCAGTTTACAATGTATATATACACACATGCATACATATGTGTACTTATGTAGTATGTATGTATGTATGTATGTATGTATGTAGGAGTGAGTGTAGACATATGCTGTGAACCACAGAGGCGATCACTAGAGGAGAAGAGGGGAGTGAAGAGATTGGGCACAGGAGGCAGGAAGAGAGGAAGGAGGTTGTGGGGCAAGCAGAGTTGGGGTCAGTCAGGGAATGGAAGAGAAATGCAGAGGATAATTAATAAAAATCCTGTACTGAAATTTAAGAATGTATATGCTAATTTAAAAATTTACATAAACTACTTGAGTGGGCAGTCTTCCATGGTGAATGGCAGGTAATAGACTCTGACCCTGCACTTGTGCAGTGAGGTTCTGGGCTTTCTAGAACAGGGCTTCCTCACCTCTTCCTGCTAGCAGCCCCCTTCCTCCTGAGGAATTCTGAAGTGACCCCAGGTATCCAGGAAGTTGAAACAGGTATCCAAATGAATCAGGTACTGAGGATACATCATTCGAAATTTATTTGAAAACAATTACCAGGCATATGTAGAATTTTCCCACTCATCAAAGAGGAAAGCAAACATGCATATTAATGATAGGTATGTACTTGTTTGTGTATTTCAATACAGCCCAAAGATATGCTAATGAGATGCTTGCTGAGGAGTGGTGGCAGGAAAATATCACAAGTCTTTCCTTCCTGTAAATTAAGCCAGTGCCTTTCTGTAAAGGCAGGAAATGTTATTACAGCAGTAATTCCGTGATTCCTTAACATGTAATTGTTTGTGATCTGAACTGACTATTTTCCTTGTGCAGGGCTCCTTACCCATGTATGCTGTGATGACATGGTCAATGCCCAGTTGGCATGGTGTGTGTACAGAGCCAGGGTTGTAGTGGAGTCCTGAGTTGTAACATGGGCAGACACTGCTGGAAACACCTACTGTTTCCAGGCATAATGCATGTTTGATTTTGAATCAAGTTTTGGGCCTATGTGTCCCCAAAACTTTTATGGTGACCAGACTTCTTCAGCCCTCAGTATTCGGGTGTGAGCACGCACATGGAGGTACTGCTTATAGAAGCCGGAAGACATAGAGGTGAAGGCCAGAGATGTCTGACTAAGATCAAAATGTCTTTCACTAAAGGACACAGACAGCAGAAAGATGTCTTTGTAGTATAACAGAACTGCTTCTGTGGAAACCCTCAGAGAATTTGGTCAAAAGTATTTTTGTAGAGGACTGGTATTCATTTTGTTTCAGTTAGAGACAAACATTTCTGTTCAGCTCACAGTGCGGGCACTTAGTTTTACAAGTTATACTTATGGGCGTCCATTAATGCTACTTTTCCTCCCCTTTGGCCTTGTCCTGTTACTTGCATGTATGTTTTAAGGGCAGATCATTTGGTCTTGGATAACCAATTGGTAAGCTCTTCCCTAAGGAAGACCATTTCTTCCCCTGTCACTCCCGAGTCGCCTGTGTTCTTTGTCTAGGGTTGAGGCCCCATGAGCTACCCCATCAACTTTAGAATGCTTATTGGTATTGTCTTTGTTCAGGTAGCCATGGTGTTGAGACTGCATGGGTACTGTTCTAGGAAACTCCCTGTTCTGTGACTCCTACAATCTTTTCATTCTCATTTTTGCAATACTTTTTTTTTTAGCACATGGACACAAAAGAAATGCCCATTTTAGGGGAATGGGATTTTGTTTTGTTTATTTGTCATTGTGGTTAAGCCTCATCAGGAAGCAGACTTCCTCATCTTGGGTTTTCTGCAGAAATTACAGAATTTATCAGAATTACAAGATTATGGTTAATATTTGCCTACCTGATTTCCACTCAGCAACCCTCTTTCTTGCTTCGCAGGGGGCAGCACTGAAGTACTTGCCGACGATTGTCAACGATGTGAAGTTGGTGTTCGATCCCAAGGAGCTCAGGTAAGCTTCCTGGAAACAAACATTTACTGTGCAGCTTGTTGTCAGAGCATTGAGTTTGGAGGATGCTCTAGGCTGCCTCAGACCTGCAGAGGTCAATGCCCTGGATTGTGTGGAATCAGGGCTGTGGATTCTGTCTTTCTATAGAGAATGCTTTACCAGTCAACAGCCACTATGTTGTTGTTGTTAGAAAATAGTTTACAGTACAATGGGACTGTGACCCAGTGTTATCTCAGTTTCTTTGTCTGTGATAAAATACCTTAACAAAGACAACACAAGAAAGAAAGTATTTATTATGGCTCATGGTTGAAGTTACAGCCCTTCATGGTGGGGAAGTCAAGGCACCAGGAGCTAAAGGTCATGTTGCATCCACAGTCAAAACACAAATGGCAAGGAATACATGCTAACTCTGCGTGATGCAGTCTGGGAGCTCTGCCCAGGGAGTTATTTCACCCACAGTTAAGACCAGTCTTCCCATGTCAATTAATGTCATCAGGACAACCCTTTATAGGCATGCCCAGAGACCTGTCTCCCAGGTGATTCTGGCTCTTGTCAGATTGACAGTTAACATTAACAAACACAGCCAAATTTCCCATTTTAAATACTTGAGTGTTTGGGTTTCAATGTGTGGTGGCTGGCTTAGTTTGAATTTTCAGTACCTAAAAAACTTATATGGGACCTTTTCTCTTCTGGTAGTCCCCATGGTATTAGGGGACAGAGCAATTTCTCTTTCCGAGCTCCCCTAAATGAAGGGCTCTGAGCCACAGGCATCATGGTCAGAAGTTGCTATCTATGATGATGACAATGACGAACCCACCCTCTGAGGGTGTGGTCATTGAGCATGCAGAGTGGAGTATTAGTCTTCCCTTCTCGGTTTGTACCCTTTTCCAGTGCTCTTTGCTGTATAATACACAGATCCTGTGGCTTTCTGACAAGTGCTTTGATGATATGTTTAGCCTTTGATACCACGTGTGAGCCCAGCAGCCCAGTACACCTGCTTTATGTTTGACACAATGAACTATGTGTAGGAAATAGCACCATTTGTACTAACCAGACCCTCCAAATATCTAAGAGGACATTTGTCCCTGAGGGGTCATTTTTCCTTCTCTTTATATCCACCCTAAGCCATTAATGTCTTGAAATTGAAGGGCAAGGGGCTCCTGGACAGCAGTCTCCCTGATTTGCCAGAGATTTAGTGTCCAACAGGGACATACTTATTTTCTGCTTCCAAGGCATTGACATTAGGGTTCTAGCTTAGCAAGCTCCAAATGATCAAAGAATAACCTATGTGACCCAGGATGTTGTTCTCCCCAGCTTTGTTTCTGCAAACTCCTTTTCTTGGAGTGTGGTTTTAAAGGGTGGTCCCTGGACCAGCCCCACACATGACCCTTGTATTTGTTAGATGCCAAACCCTGAGCTCTTCCTGAATCTTCTTAAACGAGACATGACAGCCTAGTTTCTGGTTTTCACGATCCTTCAAGGGATCCAAGTGGATATTTGAGAAGTACAGGGCTGAAGATAGTGAGAGAATATGGAGATGCTTGTCTTGTATGAACCAGAGCCATGACCAATCTTGTCCTTGATGGCCCATGGAGGGATACCATTCCTGCTTGTAATTGGCAGTTGTACCATGATCTTGGAGCTCTGAGGAAGGCCTATTTTCCCCTGGGGCCACGTGTCTTCACTCTCTGCTCTGTGCCTACATGAGCTTCTTTAATGCCTTCTAAACCAGTTTTACAAATGACCTTATAATCACACACACACACACACACACACACACACACACACACACTTCATATTTAGAAAGTCAATTTATGTTTTGTCTCCTTTCCATGTGTTTATATGTGGTGGCTTTATATGTATGTGTGTGTGTGTGTGTGTGTGTGTGTGTGTGTGTGTGTGTGTATGTATGGAAGCCCAATACTAATGTGAATTTTCCTCTCTGTTGATTTTTCATCTCGTTTCATTGAGGCAGGGACTCTCAGTCAAATTCAGAGTTCACCAACAAGGCTAGTCCTGCTAGCAAGCTTACTCTGAATTCTCCACCCCCACCCCCTCTTTTTCTCTTTCCAGGGTTGGGATTGCAGGTGAGTATCCACTCTCTGTATTATGGGCAGGGGAACTAACACTGAAGTGAGTCCTAGGGTTCCAAACTCAGCCCTCTTACACATATACTCACATGCACTTACACACACACACACACACACACACACACACACACACACACACACCCTCCCTCACATACACCCTCAGACAATCACTCTGTCACACACACTCACTCACACACATTCCCTCCCCCCTCCCCCTTCAGGTCAGCCTTATTTCTTATGACCTGCTTCTGCACTTGAGATATCTTGTTTTCCTGGCATGGTGTCTTCCATATGGTAATTAGGACTGACTCTGAGTCCATCTCATCCCATGCTGGCCCATCTTGTATTTCAACTACAACAGCAGGCATCTGCTAGGTGTAAGAAGTGTTGTGCATGCACCAGTCAGATTCTGCAATGCTAGAGCTCTGGTTTGATGTTAACCTAATTTTGCTTGTCCTTGGTAACTCAGCTGATGAGTGCCACAGGTTCAAGGTGAACGTGGTCTTTTTGATTACAGAGAACATGCCCTAGTTGAGTGTGTCCAGTTTTTACCATTATAGAATATGCTAGGATATTTGAGCAGTTGCTCATTTTTTGAGTACTATAAAAAAATACTACTTTAAGTATTGAACAAATTTTATATATGTGTACATATTATACATTATATAATATAGAACACATTGTAACATGCTTTTACATTTTAGGAAATTTTCAAGTGACCAAGCCCCTTTCCTTTCCAACCAACGATCTAATATCCTCTCATTCTTACCAATACTTATCATTATATGTAATTTAAATTTTACCCACTCAATCTATTGTAAAGTACAAACCAATGTTTTAAAACACATTCCCAGGGTGATCTTTGGGCCTGGATTGTATCAAGGCCTCTATCAATGCTGGTTTTGACCTTTCAGGACCATTTCCTACCCTGGTGATTGTGCACCATCTTGGGACAGCATGGGCTTCTCAGGCTGGCTGTACTTCTGAACAGTGTGTCCTTTGCCTTTCTCCTCATAGCAAGATGTTCACAGACTTCATCCTGAATGTTCCCGCGGGCTTGCTGACGGTCCAGAAGCTCTACTGCCTGATTGAGATTGTTCACAGTGACCTCTTCACACAGCATGGTGAGTGGATCCCTGGGAATTAGGAAAGCGGTTGGTTGTTCACTTAGTTCTCTTAGTTGCCCTAAGGAGGAGAGGTGCCTTTCAATTAAAACAGCTTGCTTGATCTAGGCAGGCTTCAGCCCTTTCAAGAGAATGGCAACTGTATAGGTAATAGGCCATTGAGAGTGGAGGGGGAAGAGTAGGTTTGTAATTTGGGAGCACATCAGTGCCCTGTATAATCAGCATACATTGTAGCTCTTAAACTGTGCCATTGTCTGTCCTGGGGAGGCAATCACTTACATCCTAGTGGTGATTGCAAGGGGGGAAAATATCCAGTTTACTTTAAATTTAGAAGTAATGGCTCTGTCTTATTCTAACGGTTTTTGACAGGGCTTCCGCCAATCTCGTTCCGAGTCATGAGGACCCTAAAGACTCTTGCATCCCAAAGAACCTTCTATTCCTCTTCATTAGCTTCCCCTCCCTTTTGATTAATCATTTTCTATTTGGACAGATTGAATTAATATTTTACACCTGCCAAGCAATTTTATTGAAAGCTCAAAACCTTTGCATAATCTCCAACCTCCCTCATTTATTGGGGCCGACTTGAGGTCTGGTGGGTGACAGTCTGTCTCTGTAACACAGATTTATTCTCTTCCATTTGTCACCAGACGGTTGGTGGCTCCATTCTTTCCCTTCTGCCCTCAAGCACAGAGCTGTTTCCTCTTTTCCCTGGGCTGTTTTGGTGAAAGTGCTGTCTGCATCAGTCCTGCGGCTGTGCTGCTGAGCTGTGTGGTGGCCGCTTTGTCTGTTTTGATCTGACACTGAGAACGCTCTGGCATGTGTATAGGGGTCGGGCTTGGTCTTTCATCTGAGTGGAAGTGTTCCAGCCTCTGCCCTAAAAAAGGATGAGATCAAATGTGGTGACCTTCTGAAGCCTTTCCTCACACAACTCTCTGGGGCGGAGTCCCTTTATATCATTTACGAAAGTCCTTATTGCCTAGGACTTGAGTCACGTGATCTAGATGGAGCTCTTAGTTCTGACATCTGTAATTCAGGCTTTTACTCAAGAACATGAATTGTGTGATTTCCTAGGTGTCATCAAAAGCTACAGGATACCATGGTGCCCATAAAAAGTTGATAAGAAGGTGATCATTGGGGACATTGCAATCAAGCCTTCCCTTGTTACCGAAGCCAGAATAAATACATTTCTGTCCCAATTTATATTTGAGTCTTATTAGATTGATTATTAGTGAAACGTGCCAACATCCCTGCATATGTATGCATTTTCTCCTCAATATCCTGACACTCTCACATACTCTGCCCACATTCCTCCATCCCTCCCACATGTACAGGCAATGAGCATTCCTTCGTATTTTTGCTGCTGAGATAAAATTTCTTAACAAAAGCAACTTAGACAAGAAAGGGTTCATTTTAATGCACAGGTCAAAGGTACAGTTCTCTCTGGGGGAAAGATTGAAGTCACTGATCACATTGCAGCTACAGGTGGGAAGCAGAGATTGATAGGTCCTACTGCACGTCTCATTTCCTCCTCTTCATGTACTCTAGGACCCAAGTTCGGAGGGTGGTGCTGCCCACTTTTAGTGTGGGTCTACCACATCATTTAACGTAATTGTCACAATTCCCTCACAGATATGCCTGGAGGCTTGCCGCCCAGGTGATTCTAGACCTGCCAAGTTGGCAACACTAACCCTCACACTCCAAAGGCACAGGCCTTCATGCCCCTCACCCTTCTCCGTCTTATTCTCTACTCCCCACACCCACCCTGTATTGCGAGGCATGTAACCCCCCCCCCCCCCCCCGCACACACACACACAGCCTGGATTCCCAACCACCACCACTACCATCAGCAGTATCTTCACTGAATGAATACTTATTGCCAATCAAGTCTATCTGTCTATCTGTCTCTCTGTCTCTGTCTCTGTCTCTCTCTCTGTCTCTTTGTCACTCTCTGTCTCTCTGTCTCTGTCTCTCTTCCTCTGTCTGTCTCTTCCTTTTCTCCCTCTCTGGATTGTGAAATTTATTAGGGAATTTCAGCCACAGTAGAACTGTATACTCTATTATAGGTGGGGTTTGTGTTCAAAATGGTTGTGATGAGGAGAATGTTTAAAGACAACCAGCAGGAGAACCACAGGAGGTACTTGGAAACACAATTGCCCTTAGCTACAGTGAGTGGTAACAAGTGGCTTCATTGCAGACTATTGACAGGTGTGGAAATATGTTTGTGGAAGTACTTCTTTGTGAAGTTTGGGTGGCCTCAGTGCAGGATTCTGGCTATGGCAGAATTTTCCATCACAGTCATGATGAGGCAGTCTTGTATATAAACACCTCCTTCCTTTCCTTCTGGTTCTTATTCGATTGTTTGTTTGTTTGTTTGTTTGTTTACTATTTGTTTGTTTGTATTGAAACAACAGCTTCTATTCTGATCCTAAAAAGCTTCACTTCTTCCTCCTCCTCTTTGGTGAAGATTTTCTTCTGAAAACATTGTTGATCATTATATTTAGAATTTGATTATCTGTCTCTGCTGGCGTGGACATCCTAGTTACTCAGCTGAACCACATCAAAGGAGAAGTGACTGGTGATGGAGAATCAGGTCATGCCTACTTCAATCACATGGGAGCAGTAGGAGACTCGAGAGGAGAAGCATCTTCCCTGGAACTCATGGTTAAGTTCAGCCTGACTGTCCTGCAGGTTACTAAAGATTGTGTTGGATAATCCTCTTAAGAGAGGAAGGGACTTGTGCAGAGTGATGACACATAACAGGTGGAGGGTTGATAGAAAATATAAAACAAAGCCCACCAGAGCAAAACCAATGGGGACTTTAGGAAACATCATCTACCCTTCAGGTTATATTAATTTTTTTCAAAGATAGTCAAAGACAAACCAATTTGTGAACTGTACAGCTGACTGTTTCCAGAAAGTTGTGTCAGAGGTCCTATCAAGCCTATCCCACCAGTGAATCTGATTCTGAATTTTTCAGAGAAGAATCAAAACTGGCTTAAAAAAAAAGATATAATCATAGTTTAAATTTTGATGAGAGTTTAGCAATTGACATGGTTTAGTTATTTTTATTGCACATATCATTTTAAGATAACAGTCATGACTGACAGCCTCACAATAGGACCTTCAGGCTTTTATAAATTTTATATGATCTTTAGAACATTTTCATTAAAAATAAATACCAAGCATCATGGGAAAATAATAGTCATTTATTTATCCAGCTCTAAAATAATCACCCAAAAGACTCTAAAACAAATACATACTTACTAACTGTCTTAGTCAGGGTTTCTATTCCTGCACAAACATCATGACCAAGAAACAAGTTGGGGAGGAAAGGGTTTATTCAGCTTACTTCCACATGGCTGTTGATTACCAGAGGAAGTCCAGACTGGAACTCAAGCAGGTCAGGAAGCAGGAGCTGATGCAGAGGCCATGGAGAGATGTTTCTTAATGGCTTGCTTCTCCTGGCTTCTTGCTCAGCCTGCTCTCTTATAGAACTCAAGACTTCCAACCCAGAGATGGCACCACCCACAAGGGGCCCTACCCCCTTGATCACTAATTGAGAAAATGCCCCACAGCTGGGCCTCATGGAGGCACTTCTCCAACTGAAGCTCCCTTCTCTGTGATAACTGCAGCCTGTGTCAAGTTGACACACAAAACTAGCCAGTACACTAACTCTTCACTCTTGCTCATACCTGTAGACCCAACACTCTGAAGGCTGAGGTAGAATTGTCATGAGTTCTAGGCCATTCTGGAAAACATTGAGTATGATATATTCTCTCAAGAGCCCAACCAACCAACCAACCAGCCATTCACACAGAGCAACCAACTAATCATGCATACAGAATACCTCAGCAGCAGCAGCAGCAGCAGCAGCTTACAAATGCTCTTAAGATTCCATATTTTCTCTTAAATAATCAAGAGTGTAATAAAGACACCACAAAATACAGGAAATCACCTTGATAAAATAGTCTTTGGGCAGATCTATATTAGGAAAACTTGTTGGTTTAAATACTCAGAATTGGATTTTTTTTTTTAATTTCAGTTGTCAATGTTTAGATTTTACAATATATTATACATTTTAAAAATAAATTACAGCTACCTGATCCCACAGAAAATATCTTCTATTAGATTCAGTTGTCACAAATTTACTAAGACGTTCTTTTTCTTGTTCTTGTTCTTGTTCTTCTTGTTCTTCTTGTTCTTGTTCTTGTTCTTCCTCCTCCTTTCTTCTTCTTCTTCTTCTTCTTCTTCTTCTTCTTCTTCTTCTTCTTCTTCTTCTTCTTCTTCTTCTTC
>JADRCD010177540.1:15226-34425 GCA_019843815.1 Montemys delectorum
TCCTCCTCCTCCTCCTCCTCCTCCTCCTCCTCCTTCTTCTTCATCATTATCATCATCATCATCATCATCATCTTTTTTGAGGCAGGGACTCTCTATGTAGCTCTGGCTCTCCCAGGGTTCCTTATGTAGATCAGGCTAGCCTGGAACTTACAGAGATCTACTTGTCTCTGCCACCTGATTGCTTTGAATAAAGGCATGCATACTACATCCAGCCTTCCGTAGACATTCTACATTTTGATTATATTTCTATTTCTTTCCTGTCATTATTCTCTACCTTCCTATCTAGAGCAACACAGCCATTCTAACTTTGTAGCAGGTTTAATTTTTCATTAAAAAAATCTTTTTAAAATCCAAAACAATCCTTTTTTCTAAAATATCTTTAAACCAAAACATATCTTTTTGTTTGTTGTTGTAACTTTTTCATATCTTTCTATCTTAAAAGCTGTTTCTTTTCTTAAATTTACATATTATGCCATTCTTTAAAATGTTCAGATTTATATAAAATTAGTCCCTTTCTCAATTAAAAATTTACATTAAAAAATCTTATTGTTTGTATTCTTTTACATATAATTACATGTGTGAACTACAACTTTCTACTCTTCATAGGCTTTCTTTTTAGCAAAAAGTTAGATAGGAAGCCATCTTAAATTGATTTTCATATCTGCTAGTGAACCCATTGTCTCAGTTTCATTTCTGGTTGCTATCATTAAAATACTCTGACAAAAGCACCATGAGAGAGAAAAGGCTTATTTTCAGGTTCAGGTTCCAGTCCATCATGATTGAGAAGTTGGGCCATCTGAAGTTTGACCAGGAGACCACAGTGCGTCTATAGTCAGAAGAAATGAAGAATTAACGCAAGCTGAGAGAGCTCAGGTTGTTGTCTCTACTCTTACAGTCTAGATCCTGCCCACAATTAAAATGGATCTTCCCATATTAATTACTGTAATCCAGACAGTATCTCAGAGGCCTGTCCATAGGCTAACTCAATCTAGATAGTCCAGTGATTCTCAACCTTCCTAATGGTGCAACCCCTTAATTCAGTGCCTCATGTTATGGTGACCCCTCCCCCCCCCAAACAAGAAATTATTTTTTGCTACTTCATAGCTATAGTTTTGCTATGGCTATGATTTGTAATGTAAATACCAAATACACAGGATAACTGATATGTAACCCCTGTGAATCAGTTGTTTGACCCCCTCAAAGGGGTTGAGACCCACGGAATAGCTCCACACCCAGCCTCCTTTCTCAGGTGATTGTAATCTGTCAGGTTGACAATGGAAATCAACCATTACACCCACATATGTAGTCTTTGCAATAGAACATATGAAGACAAATACATTTTAATTTGCACCTGGAAATATTTCCTCTATTTTTCTTAATTTATTAATTTTGAGCAATTTTTCATGGTTTTATTAATAAAGCTGAGAAATCTCATACACTTTCTCATAACTTTTTTTCCCAAAGGAAAAACTCAACCTGACATTTCTGTTCTTGATACATAGGAAGCCATATCACAGTTACAGTCTCCTTTGTATTGATTCTTTGACCACACTTACTTTGGTTTCTGAGAGAGGCTGACCTAGAACTCACAGCCTGCAGTCATCACCCTTCATGTGCTGAGATTGAAAGTTCCATAAACATTCAACACAGGCCAACATAGCCCCGCCCAGCCATAAAATCTGAGCAAGCCTGTTTGCTAACAGTCTAGAAGGCAACTTCAGTTTTAACTTCATCAGCAGTTTGGTGAGACAGAGTAATACAGAATACAAACACACTTGTTTCTGGAGTTACATCTGTGTTATGTTAATAAAGATATTGTGGAACTAGTTAAGGTTCTCAGTTACATGACTGAACTTTGACATTTTTGTTGGCCATCTTGGAGAAACATTTTCTGTTGAGGCTGCTCCCAGAGTAACTCAGATTATAAGGATCTTTTCTGTGTTTCTCTTTCCTTTCTTCCCACTTCTACAGTCTCAGAGCTCAAGAGCTTAACTGAAATTTAAAAAGTTCTATGCAACTTTGAATAATAAAATTATTTTACCAGATGTCATAGTATACTGCTGTGAATTCTTCTCACGTGGCAGGTAAAGGAAGTAGGGCCATAAGTTCAAAGTCATTCTTTGTTACATAGTGAGTTTTAGTCCATGGTAAGCTATGTGAGAGACTTTGAAAACTAACAACCACAACAAAATTATATAAAGTTGACAAAATAAACAAGCACTAGTATTTGAAAGAACCATATGGAAAAATGACAGAAGAAAGAGAGACACATACATTTAAATTCCTTTGTATATTAATTCTAATATAACAGTTTAAGAATAATACTTGTAGGGGTGCTTACATGAATTTTTAAATTAGATTTACAGATGAAAAAATTGTTATACTACTTAAGCAACCGATGCAGGAGGATTGTTGTATGCCGTAGACCAGCTTGGGCTATGTAGCAAGAATGTGTCCCCCAAAAGTATTAAGTCTTTAGAACCTAAAGGGATTTCAACATAAAAAGTTTCTAAGCTGTTACCCTAATATGAATTATATTAAAAAGTTAAAGAGAAATCCCTGCCAGTCCACAGTACAGAGGCCATGATGACCCATTCCAAACCATCCGCAGAAATTCTGGGGCCATTGTAGTGGGTTTCAATTAAATTCTGCCGGAAGCCTTTATCTGGACTATAGGCAAGTGTGAATTACCTTGCTGTAGATTTGCTCATGCCTCTGTCAGAGTCTTGTTATAGTTACCATAAGATTATTTTGTATTTGTGTGTGTGTGTGTGTGTGTGTGTGTGTGTGTGTGTGTGTGTGTGTAGGTAGGTAGGTTGGTAGGTATTTATGTTTTTCTTTATATTCATGTATATGCATGTGTGTGGAGGTCAGAGGTCAACCTCAGGTGCTGTTTCTCATGGTACTGTCTACTCTGTCATCTCAGTCAGATTCTCTTGCTGGCCTAGAATTTGCTGACTTGTCTAGATTGGCTGGTTGGCAGGCCTTAGGCATCTCCCTTTCCCAACCTTCCCAGTACAAGGATTAAGGTTTTGTGCCCCAGTGTAGGGGAATGCTAGGGCCAATAAGTGGGAGAGGGTGGGGTGGCAGGCATGGGGAGGGGGGAGGCAAAAGGGGTTTGTTCTTGTGGTTTTTGTTTGTTTGTTTTTTGGAGGGGAACCTGGGAAAGGAAAAATTTACATGTAAATAAAGAAAATATCTAATAAAAAAAATGAAATAAAAAAAAAAACCCATGTCACTGTATGGAGATTTTTCCTGTGGACTTTGGAGTATTTTACTCATGTTCGTAGCTTGTCTAGTAAGCTCTTTTGCTGACTAGGCTGTCTCCCCAGCCCCAGCCAAGCAACCATGTCTAAGAACCCTTCCCTCACACCCTTCTGGGCCTCATCTGCTAGCTCCTGGTTTTCATTGATGTGAATCCGTCTGTCCTACTGGCCACAGCTCCTGGTTTCCAGGCAGTCGGTGAGCATCAGCTATAAAGTGTCAGTTAAATGTCCTTGACCTTCGCTGACTGTCAGCGTGAGGAAGACTTAGTTACATATCTTATGAGTTTTTTTTTTTTTCCAAACTTGTGACTCCTGTTGAATAAGTACCTAAAACATGCAATCTTTAGTTACAAATATTTAAAGCAGAATTTCTCCTAGGGATATGTTTTGAGTGAAATCCTCCTTCCCCTTAAAATGTTCTCTTTCTTCAGCTACTGGGAATCGTGAAGGGATCCTGCTGCTCTTGCCTGGTGCTCATCTCAACCTGGCTGTCGGATGACTGACTGCCTCTTCCCATTTAGCTGCCCTGTTTATTTCATCTCTTGTTTTCTGAGTCTCATTTTCATGCACTGTCTCAAGTCTTCTTTGAACCAAGGAATGTATAAATAAATGATTTGAGTTCAAAATGAGTTAATACTAACCTTTAAAATAATCTATTATTTTAAATATAGTGGCATAGTTTTGACTGTGTGTGTGTGTGTGTGTATGTCGCTATGTATGCACATGCATCTGTATATATGAGTGCAAAGGTCAGCCTCAGATGTCTTTCTCTATCATTGTCTACCTTAGTTTTTGAGACAGTCTCTCACTAAACATGAAACTTGTTTCTTTTGTTACATCTTGTCATCAGCCCCCCAGGTACCTTTCTGTCCCACTTCTGGGATTCTTAGGCAAGTGTGACCATGGCCTGCTCTTTATGTGGCTGCTGGGTCCTCATACTGCCAAGGCAAACACTTTACTGAATGAGCTATCTCTCTAAGCCCTGCCTTGAATTTTGATGTCTACAGCAAGTTGTACCAGCCTAATAAGTGACATGTGTGAAGTATTTAATTCCAAAATGATTGTAGGCCTAGACAAAATCAGTCTGGAGCTCCTCATATTGCAGCCAATCAGCATCTGACGTCTATGTTATGTAATCAGCCTCCTAGCTGTGTTCTGACCACTGAGTGGCTGCCCTCAAGCCTTTTAGAATGCTTTGACCAGTATGAAAATTCCCCTATTTATGGATTTTGGTGGTAAGAAACTTTTTGGGTTGAGATAGCACCAAAAGACACCATTTTTCTCGTTTGCAGGCTCTGTCCTCCCAAGCAGCCAACTGCTGTCTTCTCTCCTTGTTGGGAAAAGATGAAAAGCTGAAATCTTCTAGCTGGTCTATTCTCACAAAGATGCCATTACTTTTACAAAGTAGTCCATGCCACATTTGTATGAATATTTAAAGTCAAGACATTTTCGGATGAGATATGGCAGCTGCGGTTTTCAAGCTCTCTTCTCCGTCTTGGGTCCTGATCCTTAGAACTTTGTAGAAGTTGGCTTTGTTGCCTGCTTTATGGAATGTGCTACACCTTTGCAGTGTGCTCCCAGTGCACCAGCGATAGAATCCTTGAGGTCACTGTGGGAGCCCCAGGGCAAAGTCTGGGCTTCAGCGTAATATCCTCCAGTTCTGAACCAAGCTGAGAACAAGAAAATGACTCACTTTGGGCACTAATTAGGGTTGTTTTCTGGGAAAACAGCCTCAAGCAGTCTTGAAGATGTGTCTCAAGTTTCTCAGAACGGTGGCCATACTTATAGATTTACACTCTCAAGGGGTTGTGATGATATCTGTTACCATTCAGGAATTGTACTCCGTACCAGCTTAAGCTGAGCTATCATGCGGAAGATGTGTGAGCACTGTCTTGTCTGGGGTGTTTGGGGGCAAGAAACATGTTTGTACAGATAATCAGAGTGGCTGTGTTTCCTGCCATTGAAGTCTGTCCTGGTCCTATGGTCAGCATGCGTGTGAGTGGTAACTTGACAGTACATAGCCACAGCAGCCGTGCTTTACCGTAGTGAGCTGTGTACTCTCACACACAGGTTCCTGTGGACCCAGGCTAGTGACATACCGGATGTTTCTGCTTTCTCTCACCATGTCTCCCATTTGCAGACACGGAAAGGGAAAATGTACCTAGTGGGGGTTTGTTGGGCTCCAACAGGAGACAGATGTTCACAGGAGGTTGTGCTCTATGAAACTGGCCTTCCTCTCTGTTGCATTCTGTTCTGGCTGAAGGATTTCATGGTGTCAAGCCACGTGTGGGAGGATGGACATGCCTCTGGATTCAGTATACTTTCAGGTGGAAAAAAGGGGGGAAATTACCAGAATATTAAAGTGTAGAAAGAAGGCTATAATATGTACTTATATCCCCACTACCCAGCATCAATAACTGTGAACTCAGAGTCAGACTCTGACGCTAATCGCAGACTATATACAATGTCTGCGTAGGTAGCAATTACTCAGTGAATGACACGGTTCCAGACTGAGAATGCACTCTAGGTCTAGTTCTTATGCTGGCATGCCCCACCCATCCCCCAGCATCTGCCTTGGATGTCCTGTGTTTGCTCCTTTGCTGAGGTGAAGGGCCTTGGACTCATTAGCATGCTGTGCATGAGAGTCAATGAATGGGCGGTAATGGCTTCCGAGCCTGGTCTCTGATGTGACTTGCCTACTTGAAAGCTGGCTAAACAGATTATGTGCTGCGCAGAATGGCGACTCTTGAATATCATCTGCGGTGTGGCTCGAGCAGCTTTCCAGAGCAAGATACAAAGAGAGGGAAAGGTCAACGTCTCATAATTTGTGCATTTGTGGCTTTGTTCCCATGTGATTATGTTGTTGCCCATATATCTGACAAAAGCTGGGAAAAATTAAAGCTTAAATCCTATTACAGAAATGAAAAGTTCTAGTATAATTAAATCAAATGTCGGAACACTGAGTGTAGGATTTATGCCCACCCAACTTTTTTTTTTTATGTTGATGGTATAGGGGTTGGGTTAAAGTGAATCCACCTGGCTAGCATCACTGTGTAGCCTAGTCAAGAGTCCTTCCTGTGCTTGCAGGGAGTCTTGAGTAAATGGAGGTTCCTTTTGGAATTTTCTCCCTGTTTACACATGCTTGCTCTTCTGGATCCTAGATGATGGGAAGCATGTTCTGATTAACGTGGAACAGTTTCCTTGTTTTCCCAGACATAGCTTTTTCATTTTCCCATCCTGGCAGGGATCTCAGCAATTGACAGGTTTCATGTTATAGCTGGACACATGCTTTTTCTTGTATCTGTGCTTGTTTGGTTTTAGAGGGGAGAGTGAGATTGGATGAGTCACGAATGACCGTATTTGTCTTCAAGTGTTGTAGCAAGTCTTGGTCTTGGTAGTGTTTTAATACACTGGTGGTTGTAAACCTATTATTCCTTGGCAGGCCTTTGCTTTCTTTGTGGCTATTGCTTTCCTGGTGGTTGGACTCTTGCTGTGAGCAGGATAGGGAAAGGAACCATTCTCTCAAACTTGCGCCATCTTATACTCCTTCCTTCCAGATAGACCCTATCCTAGCTGGGTTCCCTGCTCTCAGGTAATGCTGGGTGGAATAGCAAGCAATTCTGTGTTGAGTTCTTGCCCCAGAGCCCTCAGTGGTGGTCTGTGGCCTGCAAGTGTAATCTAAATAAACCCTGTTCTTTCCATGTTGACAGAGTCCTTTATCACAGCTATAGAAATCAAACTACGGGCAGACTCCCTGTCCAACAGTGCTCACCTGCCCTGTGGAAACCCATGTATCCTCAATTTTGAATAATAGGAAACCTCTTTAAAATGCAGGGCCAGGGAGTTTGAATGATGTGTTTCATTCTTCTTTTCAAGGTGAATAATTCTCCCAGTGATCAAACGGAATAAAACTCTTTGCTAATGGCGGAAGCATTAGTTATAGCAGTCTTTCGAAGGCCCTGGGCCATGCCCACATACTTAACAGGACTTTGAGATTAGGAAATACTGAAGTCAGAGTTCTCTTCACAGTAGCCAGACCCTACATAGAAAGCATCTATCTATAAAAACTTCCCTGTTCATCTATTTCTGCTGCTTTAGGTCATACATACGAGAAACTGTGTATTCAGAATGTAGTAAAATACATCGATTTAATGCTTTGATCCATCAACAAATCAAAACAGTATTTCTTGAGTTTTTCTTCTGTGACAAGCCAAATCTTAAACCCTGAACTCTTTTCAAGTAGTTATGTTAACTTGATAGATGTTGTACACAGAGGAAAAATTGGGGTTGGGGCTAATTTTGCCACAGTCACTTAATGTCCCACTCATAAGGCATTCTGGAACACTTTAATTAGATAGCTGTGCTGATGACTTCTAATGAATGTTACCAGCTGCGAACCCTGAAGACTAACTCTTTTAAATAATGCTGGAATATAAACATCCCTTTCTCTTTCAAGCTTCTACCCATCCCCATGCCTCAAGGAAACTTTCAATCTTTATCTGTTATCCAATACCTTTTCCATCTCTCGCTCTGTAGGTCTCTCTCTGTGTCTTTCATTATATGTGTTTGTCCAGAGGCCACTTGTTACAATAGCAGTACACTCTTTTAGAAATAGCTTATTGAATACGGGAATTTCTTAATTATACCCATTTGAAGTCAACCATAATTTATAGATCACCTACCAAGTGCTCAGGACTTTTGGTTAGCAAGTTTGATTCCTCTGAGAGACTTCAGAGTCATAAACATACAAATATAGAGTTGGAAAAAACTAATTAACTCAATGCACTGATGAGGGTGTTGGAGTTAAATAAGAAGCCCTGTATGTAAGCAGAGGCCCAAGCAGGGAGCTGTCCAGCACTATGATTCTGATTAAGGCTCTGGCTTGTTTCAGATCCATCATCTACACACCCCTTAAACTGTTTCACACCCACTGCATGAGTAATTTTCTCTGAAAGCTGAATTTACTTCAACACTATATGAAGGAAGGAAGAAAAATACAAATAAATGGATAAATGAACACATCTGTAAATTAAGCATAAATAAATCATATAGTGGTGTTCTCATATGTCCACAGGGTTTTAATAGTATTTCTTTTCTCTTTCTATGGGGTGGCAGTATTGGGGGGTTGTAGTTTGTGAACAGAGTGCTAGAACCATCAGCCCTTTATGGTGTTATTAATCCACATATAAGGCTCTGTTACCCCTACTTTGAGCCCACTGTTGCTAGGCTCCTGTTTCTGTTCTTTTATTTAGATGCAGGAAGAGTAGTCTAAGAAGTGGCTGTCCCCATTTGTCTCGTACCTAATCATGCTATCACTAGGTACCTGGAAAACTTGATTCTTCCTAGGCCTGAAAGTTCAGCTCTTACTGTTATCAAAAGTTGTCCTGGACAGTAAAAAGTCTGTGCCTGCCAAGATTTTGTGTCATGACTCTACTCTGCAACAGCCGTTATTACATAAACCTATCACTAAGGGCACAGACCTTCCTCCAGAGTGAACTGGCTTCATCTCCATGTTCTTAATACTCATCTCTATTTGCTAGAGCAACTAAGAGTGGCATGTGTTCAGAACCACTCTGACTAAGTGCTGTGTCTGGCCATCTGCTAGATCAGCTAGCACCATGTACCACCCCACCTGCCACCTCCAGACCATGAATCTTGTGTCAATTTTCTTCTCTTATATGTTAAGATTCTTTTCCCAGGGGAGCAGAATTGTGGACATTCTTGTCAAATCAACAGTTCTCCTCTTTGACTTGCTACTCTTCACTTAGACAATAGACTGCTCACATGACCAGATTTTCCACACAACCTTTCCTTCTGTCCTATTTCAGTCTATGCTTTTTTTGTGTGCTTATGTGTGCTCATTTTGTAGCCTTTCCATTAGTTTTTCTTTCCCATCCTTTGAGGAGACGTCATACCTACAGCAATTCCACTAGAACTTAAACTCTCTTGTTGTGCTTTCTCCAGTCTCAAAGGTCAAGATGGTCTACTGCCCAATGCTCTTCATAAACATTTCTGCTTCTATGCAAGGTCTCATGCCCAAACACAGAAGTCATACATTTGGCCAGGTTTTAAAATGTATTGTTGTACATTTATTTATCCTTCTCTGTGTGCACACAGATGCATGCCACAGTATGTGGGAGTCCAGTGGACTACTTGTAAGCGTGGGTTTTTTCTTTCAACCTTATGAGCCTTGAGGATAGGATTCTGGTCATCAGACTGGGTAGTAATTGTCATTACCCACTGAGTTTTGCTCCCCATTGTTTGACAGTCTTCATGCCTCTCTGCTCATCTTTCCAATTTCCAAAGCCTCTTACTTGCTCTGTCATCCTCTCAATTAAAATTCCGTAACATTAGGTACCTCAAGGCTGAATCACAGATTGCCACATTTCTGATCCTTTTAGCACACAGGCAAGTGGCACTGTTCTGACCAGAATACTTTACGAGGTGCTGCCCAGCTGTCAGGAATGGAAATGTTGGACTAGATATCTGTGTATGCTCAGTCCTGCAGATCTGCAAACAACATTCTAAAAGGGTGGCTTGCTGGTAGTTTCTTCTCCTGCCACTGCAAGCTTCATAACTTCTTACTTAAAATTTACTTTGGGGGATGGCTTAGTACTTGACATTTTTATATGCCCACATGGATGTGCACAGGTATGGGTCTTTTATCACCAAGTTCTCTGACTTGAAGTATGGTGGCTGGAAGTAATGCCAGCTCAGCTTTTGCTTAGCAGTACAGTTGCTGGCTGTATCTGTCACCATACTCCATGTACCTATGTCTGGCCAGTCTGGAGATCAGTAGATGGCTTCTGCGTGCAGCCCCTTCTAGTGCAGATACAGTCTTTGAGCCACTGCTGTTTAAAGACTCATGTAGATGGAGAAAATCACTTGAGCATATTGAAACACAGGCACAGGGTTCCTAAATGGTAGGGAAACAAGATGATTGTCTATAAAAGATGAATAGCAAGCATTCCCCATTAATATGGCTCTTACTGTTTAATTCTCATTAAAAGTGTTATTCTGGCTTTCGGTTCTATGCAGCACACACAAGGTTATTAAATGCACTTTATGGATCATTTGTTTAATGTGACCGAACTAAAAATTAAGAAGCACATTACTCAGTGTTCATAAAAATGAATGCTTTAAATGGACAAATTCATTCTCATTTTTGTGTCTTATTTTAATGTAGAGCTGTAATGGGGTTATAGACGGATATTCTGCTTGGACATTTATAAGCTGATGATGCCTGTTGAATACCTTTTATAAAGATTAATATTTTTTACTCTGTCCCCATTACCAGAGCATTAATCATCCTGGCTTTGGCCCTCACAGCTGCAGATGAGCAGATGTTGAATGATTTGAGTCTGTGATCATCATAGAATGTGGAGAAGGGAGTGCATGCAAGGTGGTTGGTGTCATCCTCATGTCTATTTGTATAGAATGTGGGTCCTTAGCAATGCCTTCCCCTGGCCTGGGTTCTGGGCTGAGTTTCCTTCCTTGGTATCTGAATATGGCAGAATAAAATATGGCAGCTATGCTTTTTGCTGCTATGCCTCCAGTGGATACTGACAGGTATGAAGAAGTCCTGGGACCCCTGTGAGAGTGTGAGTGGTCAGAAAGCTGTGGCCTTGGATCAGCTTCATTCATTAAAGTGAAGAATTGTAGGGGCTCCTCCTCATCTGCTTTCTTACATCCTTAGCCTGTGCTTCCTACAGAAATAAGTCGATGAGCCCTGGATATGATTTTAAATTCCCTAGTCCTCAGCAAATGTAGTTTGAAGCAATGTAAGTCAGTCATATATTTTATCCAAAATGTCATTGCAGCCTGAATTCTATCTAAAATTCACTAATGTCATGCTTTATATTCTTTTATCCATGCCAAGTCTGAGAAGTTCATTGTGTTGTGACTTATAGCACAATTTAAATGCTAAATTCTTACTCTATCAGAGACCCTGGATCTTTAGTCTTCAATGTATAATACGATTTATTTTTCTTAATAGTTGTTTGCAGTAACTAGATTAAACACCACTTTTAAACATCTGAACTTGTAATTCATTTATTAAAATTAAATCCAGCTCTATGGTTGTAAACATACACATTTAGAAGGCAGTTTGACAAGATGACCATTTAGCAAAATAGTAATAGAGTAGTCTGCCCTAGGGCCTGTTACCTATACAACCAAGGGCTTTTGACCAGAATAACAGTGCTAGACATGAAATTCTCTCCTGCTGAACAGTCTTCAAATCTAATCAGAATGCTGTTAATTACTGCCTAGCAGTGGTGCCACTATTGTACTAGTGGGTACACCTTATGTAGAAGGTTGGTATTGTCGTATTAATAGCTAGTCAAAGTTCTCCTATTAATGAGGGAGATAGTCTCCAGCCCTCACCCCTTACTGAGGGTCTGGTAAAAATTGTTAGCTGCTGGAATGAGATATTCTTTGAGGGGGTGGTCACTGGCAGGTTTTCTTTGGCCTAATGATGCCCCATACCTATATGCACAAATGGAAAGTGCTAATTGGACTTAGTGTCTTAGTCATTTGTTCTATTGCTATGAAGAACCACCATGACCAAGGCAAGTCTGATAAAATAAAGCAGTTAATTGGAGGCTTGCTTACAGTTCCAGAGGGTTAGTTCATGATTATCATGACAAGAAGCATGGTGGCAAGTCTGGACGGGCTGAGAGCTTACATCGTGATTTGGAGAGAGAGAGAGGGTGGGGCTGTCTTTCTTGGTACAGGCTTTTAAAACCTCACTGCCCACTCCCAGGGCCCCACCTTCTCCAACAGGACCAAACTTCCTAATTTGTCCTAAATGTTCCATGACATGAGGATTATACATTCAAACATACAACTCTATGGTGTCCAGTCTCATCATAAAAGGACAGATGATATAAAGTTAGGAAGGACAGCTGTTATGGATGATGGAGGAGAGGGAGGGAATGCTGGGATATACAGATGAGAATCTCAAATAATAAGCAAATGAAATCCATGATAAATTCTACCCTTTGGATGCACCAATTCCACTTCATGTCCAGGGACCACCATACTGGCCCATGCAGCTGTGAAGTCTTAGGGCATGTTTTCTTGAGGAGACATTGTATTGTCTGCTTGTGTTCTTTGTAAGAGCTGGTATTTACTCCTGCTCACTGTCTGCTAAGTTCAGGAGTGGTATCTTTAGTTTTCTGGGTAAACTGGGAGGTGACCAAGTGCAGTGCCATTGTGGAGACAGGAAAATGGGATGCCTGGAATATTTAGGTGATGTGTCCCAGATCCAAAGAGGGGCTGCTGGACTTTATAATTGCTGTTATCATTTTCATTTAGTCTTCAGATTTTAAGATATTTTTACTAAGATACATTTGCATACAATTCAAAGTGTATAATTAAGTTTTTTTTTTTTTTTGTCTATTCAGAATGGAGTAACTCTCATTCTTTACTTCCAGTGCTATCCTGTTAGCAGCAATGCCCCAGTCTCCTTCCTTCACAGCTGGTAGCACTACTCTACCTGTTTCAAAACAATAGCTCATATATCCCAGGCTAGCCAAGAATTCAATGTGGTACAGATGACCTTGACCTTCAGACCTTCCACCCTTTTGTCACAAATGCAGGGATGGCAAGTGTGAACTGCCTTATCTGCTTCTTTATGGTGCTGGGGATTGAACTTGGGGCCTCCAGGATTGCTAGGCAGGCATGCTACTAATCTGGCTGCATTCCAACCTTAATTTTTTTGTGTTCTATGTTCTTTTGGTTTGTCTTGTTTTGTTTCATTTTCTGTGCTGTGATTGAACAAGTGGCCTCTTATATGCTATAGAAGCAGTTCCTGTTTTTATTTTTAATTTTATTAGAATTAAGTTTGTTGTATCAGGTAATGAATTTTGTAGTGACATGTTTCTCAAGCATGTCATATATTTTCACTGATATTTACTTTCCTATTACCCTCTTGTCCCCTTTCACATCCTGCTAATTCTCTCCCCCTTCCCAAAAATAACTGTTCTATTTTAAATGTTCTGTGTGCATGTATGCATTATGATTTCATTTTTCTTTAAGTATATGGAATAACTCATCAAAGGCCTTTTTAAGAATTTCACAGCATGAATCAGAGTCTATCAGTCTTGTGGGCAGGCATTTCAGGATTTTCCAAAGGTTATGTTGGTCAGTGGTTGATTTGAAACATGTAAAATAAATGTATTTTTCCTTTAATGTAAGCTTTTTTTTTTTAATTGTACTGGGAACAGATTCAGGCTATTTATTTTGTTTTATTGGTTTTCTGGATATGATATTCTATCCTTGTGAAATAATATTGCACATGCCCAGTTGAAATACCCATTGTGTGGCTTTGGAGACTTCTGTCGTGGCCACCGGAGGTTGTAAAATCTCCTATAGGTGTGTTTTTCCAGCCATGATGTAGCATTTACTTTTTGTGCTCTACTATAATTTAACGTTTTAGAAGATTTAACTTCTGTAGCTTGAAATACAGGTCAGGAAATGACCCATTAAATATGAAGTTTTGTTTGTATGTTTGATAAATATGATGTGGGTATGTACTTATAACTACAATATTTGGGTAACTAAGATAGTATTGTGAGTTGTAGTCTAGCCTGGGGTATGTTGATACACCTTGCCTGAAAATAATAAAGGAGTTTTTATAATACTTACATTATTCTGTTCTTTGGGAGCAGGCAGCAGAATAGCTACTGTGTGGGTAGATCCAATCTAAGGTTACTGTAAGGCATTAATTTTCCTGGTGTATATTCATTCAAAGAGCCTGGCCTTTCATAATTCAAATTGCATATACAATAATACAAATTATAAAAATTATAATTTAAACAGCTAGTATTCATTATAGGGCTAGCTACAGTACTGGACAGTAGATCTGCCTGCACTTTAGTCTTCCTACTGTCCGCATCCACTTGCAAAGTAAAGCAAGTTAGCACACAAGCCTGCCGTCTTGTTCAGCTGTTTGCTATTGTCCAGACAGGCTTGGAAACCATTCAGTAAAACCAGAATGCCTGTGTGATGGAAGCATTCTTGCTAAGGGTGTTTGTCCTTCAGCTGTTTGCCAAGGTTGGGGCTGGGACACTGTGGATGGCAAGGCCTTCTTCACCACTTAGCAGGTGTGAATTGCTGTGGTTCACAGGTAAAATGAACGCGTATGGTGGTCCATAGTAACTAACTCACCTCTCAGGGAGATAAAGTAATATGCGCTCGTACACACACACACACACACACACACACACACACACACACATGCTCAGGCCTTGGTTTATATGCTGAGATTATTTCTTTTATTGAACAGGAAACTCTCCTCTCAAGAGTCTACTGTCCAGTGCAAAGAAGCAGAGTTAACTCAGTCAGTATTTTTGTTGATCTGTGAACGTGGACCTGGAGGTGTAGATCATGACTCCTTTGCTTATGGTTCTGGCATATGTCCCCAACAGATACTGGGGACATTGGGTTTCTTCCATTGAGGCTACTCTCAGTAGGTTTCTGATGGCACAGTAGTGGACAAGGCTGTAAGCCACACTGAGTTCTTAGAAGCCTGCCCCAGATCTTTGGTTTGGACAGTATGGCTTCTGGCCTTCAGGGATGTCTGACAAACCTCCTGCTTTATCTGGTGGATCTGTCCATCTCTGTTCAGATGTGGAGCTGAATGCAGAGGCGATTTTATGATGGTGGTGGTGCTGGGCCTGGGGCCCTTTCCTAGAGCCTCCGCGGAGAGTGATTTGTGTCATCCTTCCTGAATCACCATCTCCCTCTGTCTGCACAATCACATTCTCTTCCCCATTTCCCCAGCACAGCTTGACACTCATCTGTCAGGAAGCGTAGCCAATGACTTTTTATTTTCTCGGGGACGTAAGTGAAGGAAATCGTTCTGCTCTTGGATATTTCTGTTCCATTTTCTCTCCCCAATGTAACCCAGGCTAGTGTGGATCTCATTAAGTAACCCTGGCAGACTTGAACTCACAATTGTCCTCTTGTCTTAGCCTCCTGAGTGTTGGTATTACAGATGCGAGGCTTCAAGCCTAGCTTAAAATAGTTTTAAACATGACAGACTGTCAGTGGAGTTGCTTCTCACCAAGACACAGAGCATAACAGCCAACTGAAGTTGATAAGACCTACTGGTGGGTACTCCCCTTCATGGGAACAACCATGATGGGCAGTATCTCCCTGCCTGAGACCAGCGTTCAGAATTGCCTCCTTCGCCTGGAGGTAATACTGACAAGTGGAAGCAGCATACTCAGTTAGCTCTGAGAACAGGGTTGTCCACTACTGCTTTTCCAGCACAGTAGGTAACTGGGGCTATAAGGCCAGGACTTAGGCTGGGACATCTGGTTCCAGAGCCTAAAGTCCAGCTCTCACTGAGCCATTCAGAGGACAGATCCATCCTCCAGCCAGTGCTCGCCAGTTCACAAGGCTTTCTACTTTCTATGTCTAGCACAGTGGTTAAAGCTATGGCCCTTTAATACAGTTCTCATGTTGTAACCCCCAACCATAAAATTATTTTCATTGCTACTTCATAACTGTGGTTTTGTTATTGCTATGAATCATAATGTAAATAACTGGTTTTTCTCATGGTCTTATGCGACCCCTGTGAAGGGGTCAAAACCTACAGGTTGAGGACATCTGTTAGCAACTCTGCCCTTTTCTTCTGACATACCTTGGAAATTCATGTGACCTCCAGAAGGGTGGCAGTTACATGGTTAGTAACTAGATGGATAGGCACAGCTCAGGGCTTGTTCTATGTTGAGTTGGGCACATAGAGGTCATGTGTTCCCAGCAGAAGTTAAAGAGGGCTCAGCTGGAGGTATTGGATTGGCGCTCTCTCCTCATGAATGGCAGGGCTTGGGCATTGTTCTCCAAGGGAACATTCTTAGGTACTGGTCTGGAGGGTTGCTGTGCATTAGGTGTTACATATGGCTCAAGGCAGCAGATGTAGTTTAAATAAAGGTGGTTATAGCTTGTGATCATTTAAGCTCAATGGGAAAGGCATCTGGGGTGGGTTGTTGTTGATAGCCTATTCCAGGGGTCATTTTCTGATTCTATTTCCCTTGACAGTCTATCTTTGGGCTGTTCTTACATCTTGAGTGGCAGCATACCTTGGCATATTGGAGTATGTCTCTTAAGCTCAAAGGGCATGGTCCTATTCAACAAAATACTTCATTTCTTCCATGGGATCATGGGCAGCGGGGAATTAGGATGTCTTCCTGACACTGGAGACACAGACACAAAGGAACAACTAACTTCCCAGTTCAGAACTCTCCCCTTTTGAACTTCACCCTTTGCACCTGGCTTTCTGCAGGATTCCAGACAGCTCCTGGTGTCATGTCTAGCAGTGCTGGCTTGTCTTACGCATTACATCTGCACAGAGGTTGATTATGAAAATTTGGTGTCAACAGGGAAGCCAAGTATTCATATTGGATTACTTAGTTTTTTTGTTTGTTTGTTTGCTTGTTTATCTCTATCACCAAATATCTGTCAAGAGTCATCCTAAGGGATTAGGGTTTCTTTCTGCCTGTGAGCCAGAGCCATGGTGGCAGGAACAGCTCTGGCTGCCACTTATTACCATATCACATTTGAACAGAACAGGAGACAAAAGGCAGGGAATCCTGTCTCAGCTGCTTTTTAAATGTATTCTTTCTTATTCATGCCTGGACCAACCCCATCCTATAGCACCTCCCATAATCAGAGTCAGTCTGCCATCCTCAGTTAAAGCTCTCTGGAGAAACCCTCAACGACTATCCAGAGGTGTGTTGTTGAGGTGATTCTAAATCCTGTCAAGTTGACAGTGACAATTAATCATCATGTATACATGCACTGGGGCATACCTCTTCTGAAACATGGAATTCCTCCTAGACTCTCTCTAGGGAGAAGACCCAAGTAGAATTTGAGAATGCCTTGGTTAAGCTATCTACATGTGTGTCACTGGGAGACCATAGGGCAGAGGGTCTTGTGTTATTTATTTCTGATTCTTCCTGCCTTGAGCAGGCAGACTTCCTGCCATCTCTCATTAAACTGTTGTCCTTGGGAAAGTTCAGTGTGTGCATTTGAGTTCAGAATGTGTTTCCGAATATGCGGAGGAGCTTTTTCATTGTTGTGTGTGATTTCCTTTTCCTTCTATAAAAAAAAAAAACATTAATGCAAAACGTGCTTTTTTGTATCATTTATGTCGTAAATCCTAAAATGTACAATCCTGAAAACCAGCTACATCTATTTCCTGTTGCAGAGCTCTGCTGTGCTCACCTGCTTTGCATCTTAAAAGAGGCAAAAATGGCTGCACTGGTGTCAGAACTAGGGACTGTAAACAGGCAGGCCATTTTTGGTGAGTGGATGATGCCAGGAGTCAGCTGAATTTCCAAACTGGAAGAGACAGCTAGGAATCTCCTTTCATCCTTAACCTGAGCCCATGCTGTTCTGCTGTTCATGTTTAATTCTTGCTGTCTTCCTAACTAAACCACAGTGATGCCATCTTCAAATCCCAAGGTTCTGTTCACATTCCTGTTTCTCTGCCACTGGTTTTTGTTTTCTCATCCTGTCTCCTTGGCCTACTCCAGAGAGCTTGTCTAAGGAGGAAGGGCTGGGCATGATTGTCCCATTCCAGGACTGAGCTCTTTCACTAACGAAGGTTATCCTTCCTGCTTGATTTATTGAAAAGACTGGAAATCTGCAGTTAGGATAGTTTTTGTTGGAGGATGTACGCCTTTTAATGTTGCAAAATCAATGAGTTGAAGGTAAGAGATGCTAGGAGATAACCCATCACATGTGCAACTGTGGGGGATGTGCATATGTGTGTTTATATGTGACAAGCATGTTTGTGACTTTTGTTTACACAGAGACCTGCAAATGCATGCAGGTACCATCTGTGAATGATTGACAGCAATGGAAATGGCTTCCTAGTCATCAATCCATTTGCCTATGTGGGTGTTCCTTTCCATTTCACACCTTATGAATCAGACCTTTGAGAGGACTCACAGCTTTCTTACAGAGCTGAGGGATTCCATGGTGTTTCCCACTGACTGACAATCCTATTCTATCCAGACTGCAGAGAGATCCTGCTCCCCATGATGACGGACCAGCTCAAGTACCACCTGGAGAGGCAGGAGGATCTGGAGGCGTGCTGCCAGCTGCTCAGCAACATCCTGGAGGTGCTATACCGGAAGGATGTGGTGAGTCATGGAGATCATACTATGGACAGCCTCACCCAACATAGGCTAAACCTTGGACACATGCTACAAACAGAACTACCTTTTGAAAAAAGCAATGGTCTTTACTTTTAGCTTTTCTGTAGACTGTTACCTTTGAGTTCTTTTCATTTATGTGTGTGCCATTTTTACATTGCAGCATTCACGCTTCTGAATTGAAATCAAGTCTTTATTTTCCTATGTTTTCTTGGTAAGATGTTTCCCTTTGGCCAAAGTTCTCATCCTTCAGGTCAGGCAAAGGCTTGGCAGGGCACTTTTTATAGTGCTTCCATTTTTTAAGTAATACATGAACGAAGCCAACTGTGCTTCCTGAAGCTCTCTGTCCTGTTCCCCACAGGTAAAAGCGTCTAGTGCTTCTTGAGCTTTGCAACTCCCTCTTTCATTTCTAAATCTTGTTTTTATTCCAGTGGTATTTTATTTCTCTACTCTGAATCTGGTTCAGGCAGGTATATGAATGTTTCACCTACTCTTTCCCATCACCAGCATACCCTGTCCTTTTGTGCACATGTTAAGTATACACTTAGGTAATATCATTGATTATTCTGATGTGTCTGGCATCAGGATAGAAGCACCTTTGTATGTTATTAGTAATCGGAGACTGAATGCATGAGAAGGATTGGGGGTGGGCTCCAGTGTGCCTAGGGTTCCCCAGTATGCCTAGGGTTCCCCAATGTGCCTAGGGTTCCCCAGGATGCCTAGGGTTCCCCAGTATGCCTAAGGTTCCCCAGTATGCCTAGGG
>JADRCD010177540.1:34778-57987 GCA_019843815.1 Montemys delectorum
TCTCTCTCTCTCTCTCTCTCTCTCTCTCTCTCTCTCCCCTGTTTGTTCCTTCCTTTCAGGAGTAAATCATTCACTCTGAATTTTTTACTTTTTTCACTTGCTTTTACTAAAGACCTGATAAGAGTCAACTAAAGGAGAAGTTAATTTTGGCTCACAGTTCAGAGGATCTAGAACACTGAGGCAGGGAGGAGGGAACAGAGGGCTGGGCCAGGGTCAGTCTGTAGCTACAGGAGGCTGCTTGCTTCCATTTGGGCAAATCTAGAAGCAAAAAAAGGGGGATGGGAGGGTGTTAGTGTTCACATGGCTTTCTCCTTTCCCCCTTTTTATTCAGTCCAGGACTCTATCTCATCAGCTACTGCCACCCATACTCAGAGTGTGTCTTTCCCTCTCAGCTAATCCTCTGTGGAAAGCTAATCAAAGCTTTCTTTACCTTACTAATGCCCTAGGTATTCCTTAATCCAGTAAAGTTGACAATGACGATTGACTACCCCATTCTGCATAGTTTGTGCTCAAAGGATCAGATACAATCTTTGCTGGATGATGAGGGAGCTTCCTCAGTGGCATGGCCCTTAACCCAAGGCTTGGATGTCTTCCTCAGGCCCAGCCCCATTGCTCCCAGGCCAGGCCCTTTGCATTTCTCAGAGAAAAGCCAGGGCAAAGAGGTTGTAGGGCAACCTCAAGGAAGAGCTTTTGACTGCACAGAGATTGCTCAGGTGCCTGCCTACTCAAGCCGTGTGCATGGAAGAGAGTTTGCAATCCCATTTCACATTAAACAAGGGAATAAATTCTCCCCATGGCACTGTGAATTTTAGATAATTTGCTGCCCTGGTACTAAAACATTCTGTTTTGTGCAGCAGTTAAGTTATCGGGATGTGACACGCAGAGCAGTCGGCGTTGTTATCTGCCTGCCTTCCGTTTACAGATGGCCAAGCGTCTCTGGAAGACTAATTGGCGGTCTCACCAGGGATCATAAACATTATATTGTTTAAATGGATTTGCTCTTAGTTTTAAGGTTTGCTTAAATTAATTTGCTACGATTATGTAACAAATTATCATTAATGGGCTATAATTAATAAAAGGCCTCGAGTTTTCTTCAGGAAGGCATTTGCCTTTGACAAAAACCATTTTTCATCTCGTTAAGGCTTATAATTGATTGACTCTATACAGAGCAGCTGGGTTCCGTGACAAGTGCTTGGGTGTGGGGGACCAGGATGGTCTGTGCTCTTGGCTTTTATCTGTGGTGTCTCTTCCCTCCAGGGACCGACTCAGAGGCATGTCCAGATCATCATGGAGAAACTTCTCAGGACTGTGAACAGGACGGTCATTTCCATGGGGCGGGATTCCGAACTCATTGTAAGTGCCCAGCGACACCGGTTTGTGTCTTTCCAAGAAGGCGATGTTCCCCATACACCAGTCACATCACTCCTCTCCTGTCCACAGGGACACGAACTTTCTTTCTTAAAGGTAGCATGTGATTGAGAAACAGTCTATTCTGATTTTCCATAGTTCTAGAGGCATCTGTCAGGAACGAAGAAACTATCCATTGTGTCAGAGGCAAAAGCCTTTGGTGCTGGGATACTTGTCAGTCCAACTTTTTGTCAAAGATGTGTGTTTTCTACTAAGACTTCAGTCTTCTGGTGGCTTCTTTCTTTATATTTATGTTGAAAGTACTTTTGATCACATTTTTTTGAAGCACCTTAAAAAGTAATTGAGGTAATATACTTTAGCAATTGTATTGTCTACCGAATGTATTCTAGTTGTTTCTCTCACAGTAGGTCATTACTTGTAGAAAATGTTTTATTTCAAGAATATTCTGTCAGGTTTCAAAGGTCACTGTCATTTTAACCCTGTGACATGGTGGCTGGTGTGCAGAATTTGTCGGCTCCATCCCCCCATATGGTATCCTTTGGCTACATTTGCCCTGAGGCCCATTGTGCTTCCTCATTACCACTTTATTATATCAAGTACACATCAATTTAGCTATCCTTGCTGGATGGCCTCTCAGGAGAGGGAAAAACAAAGCAAAGCTTCCTTAATTGAAGAAACAAAAGCTTTTGTAGTCTTCCACCCTGTCAGCAGGAAGGGCTCATTGGTCTTCCTTGTGTGTGACCCCTGATTCTTTCCACATGTCTAGGGAGAGAACAAATGGGGAGAAGCAACAAATAGGGTTGGTTGCACAACCACACTAGCCTGGGCTCTGCTTCCCTGTGTATAGGCTTCACAACGGGGGGTATTGTGTGGGTGAAGTAGGTACGTAGCTCAGAAGGTGGACTGTAGCCCAGATGCGGACTGGGTATATTTCTGTCTAGTGCAACTGTGCACCTGTTTTTTTTTTTTTTTTTTTTTTTTTGTCTCTGACTTGCGGCCTATGCCATATTCAGATTTTCCTTGACTGGGGATATATCATTTAAGTTTGGGCTATCATAGGTATGAATTAGAAAATAACAGGCTTCCATGTGAATTGGCTGTCATTTAAGTTGCCTTTTCCAGCATTGCACTCTTGATGTCTCCTTATTGTGACTTTCCCAGGAACTGGAAACATTGCTGTGTGTTACCAGTCAGTGAAATCTGAACCCCTTAAACAAGATTGAGGGTGGGCTCCAGTGTGCTTGGGGGGTCTCCCCTGCAATCAGGCTCTGGTGTACTCTGTACACACTTGCATGGGAACTAGGAAAGTGCCTCCCAGTAGAATGGATGGAGTGTGGCTTGCAGCCAAAGCAAGTATCATGCTGTTCTGCTGTAACCCTTCTTAGAATAAGTTAGATTGAAGGCTGGTGCTGATGCTGACATGGCAGTGCTCAGGGGCTTTCAGATCCTGTTGAAGCTTCAGCATCTGGATGGGGTCCGACTGGCAGATAGGTGTAAATCCAAGGTGTCTGATAGAGTAGTCTTGCCCCTCTCTAAGGTGGAGGGTTAGTGTCCCATTTGGGAAGGAGCCCATTTTCTGTTTCTGGTTAGGGAGATGGCATTGTTGTGTCTGGTTAAGGGAAAACCAGTTCTGTTTCTATTTAGTGAACATGGTCCTTCCTTTAGTTAACAATATATAGCTTTTTTTTCCTCTGGCTAGTTGGACACTGAGCTCCATTCTTATAGCGAGTGACTCTGTCTTAGAGCTGTAATCCCTTGGTTCATGGTCCCTGACTAGCAGCTAAACCTGGACAAGGAGGGCAGAGAAGAAGCTTATACAAGTTAACACTCGTCGTTTTGGATGTGAGTGATTGTGTAGAGTGCACAAAGCTTGAGAAAGTGAAGCATGTGGCGAGTGTGTCTCTCAGAGTATGGGGTCCCGGACTCTTTGGAAGGTTTTCCATGAATCCTAATGACAACCACAGAAAGTTGTTTTTGGTTGCTTGAGCTGGACACTTACTCATGTCTTGGAAGATTCTTGTTCATGGCTCCTTCCACCCCACCCCCATTGCCTAAACAACTACAGAACATTAGAACCCAATATGTTTGTTGTTCCCTGTTCTAGTGCCAGCTTGTCTTGGGCTCCACCTTGCTGTGAGACCAAGGTGGAGTACTGATTGCTGTGGCCCAGGTCAGCAAGTATCAATGTATGACAGTGCCTGTCTGGTTTCTGCCCTGCACGTAGGCAGCAGCCTTCAAAAATAAGCCCTCTTTTATCCCTACCTTGCTTCCTTTACATGAGACAGATGCTACAGTCTTCTTCAGGCAAAAGCGAGATGTTGAGTTGTTGCTGAGTTCCGTGATGGGTTAGTGTCCAAGCTTGGAGAAGCCCTTGTGTTCTAAGGACCACATAGCAGTCCCCTTGAAATGAACTCTTTAATGTTCTTAAGGTGGGTATGAACTAAGGGCCTCCACTAGGCCTTCCCATCTGTGCCACATCCACTTCAAGTAGGTATCAGAGGTGCAAGACACTGTCTGGGAGAGAGTAAGCTTGGGAAACTGTCACATCCAGGCCCATTTCCCATAATCCTGACTTTAGCAGAAGTCTGCAGAAGTCAAAGGGGGATTGAGATCGTAAGCCAACTTCTCTCAGTTGTGAACATCTGAGATATTTACAAAATAGAATCAAAGACTTTCTTCTGAATTTGCTCTATAAAACCAAGCTGTCATGGAAGACATCACAAATGGAAATGTGAATGAGCTGTAATTATTTAATAAGCGATGACAGTGTCGAGATGTATCAGAAAGAATATCGGTCATTTAGGATATGAATTCCTAACAAATGTGTCTGTCAGTCATCTGCCACTCCCAAGTCCCCTCTATGTTGTTTGCAGAACAGTGGGACCACAGCACTTCTCCTGAGTGTGTGTCACCTTGGCATTACAGTCTGTACCAGCTAGGGATGTATGCATTAACTTAATGCTACCCTGTTGCTCTGTGCATTTAGATTAATGGGGGGATCTTCACAAAAACTTCCTTGACAAGGGGGATAAAAGCCTCATCAGTGGCTCCTCTAGGGTGGAAACAGCAGAAAATGGTTTACAGATCTGTTGTGCGTGTGCTGTACCATTCCATTGTGCCCTAGAGGTTTCTATCTTCTTGGGCTACTCATTTTGCATAATTGTAGTGGAAATTGTGTAACTATGAATCAGCTGGAAAGGTATCACTGATTGCTCAGAATGGATTTTTTTTAAAATAGAAGTTATTAAAAAAAAACATTCTGAGTAGATGTGTTTTATTAGAAAACTTATTCCGTGACATTGTCAAAGTTAGTACTGGGAATGGGTTTGCTTTTTCCACTGGGTGCGGATTTATTAGGTATTCAGTCTCTGTCTGGTTTATACTGAGTTAGGAGTGGGCAACCTTACATGAAAGTGTTCAAGCTGCCACAGACAGTGCACAGCCACTTTTATCCACATCCGCAGTGTTTTTATATAAGCGCTACTTTGCACTCTGCCTTGTGGCCATTTGTTTAAGTAGATTGCATTTGAAGTGACCACGAAAATGCATTTCATACACAAGAAAATATTTCTTGACCCTGAATGTCATCATTAAGATCAATCTGTAAGTTAACTAATAACATATAAACAAAGTGTCTCCACTTGGCAGGTGTAGAATGGAGAACATATAAATGCTGAAAACAGGCTCTGCTATAACCTTACTACTGAATTAAAATGACTTTTTTTTTTTTTAATCTCTGCTCCACTTAGGAGTTCTTTAAGACAATCCCTTAAGTATTAGGAAAGCAGGTGTGAGGAATGGACCTGCCCTTACACATCTGTGGCCACATCCACATGAAGCAGGTGTGAGGAATGGACCTGCCCTTACACATCTGTGGCCACATCCACATGAAGCAGGTGTGAGGAATGGACCTCCCCTTACACATCTGTGGCCACGTCCACATGAAGCAGGTGGCAGGGATACAAGTCACCCTGAGAGGCTTGAGTGGCATATTCAGTTTTGCACTGGGTCTGGCTTTACATTCATTGTATTTGTCTCTTCTTCGAAGGCTGTCTAGAATCACAGAATTGTAGCATTCCTACCCAAGATTTGTGATATTATACAGAGACAGTGATTTTTCTACAGATATGGCCAGATTGGCCATTTGGTGTGACCTGGAGCTACACACATGCATTTTCTGTGGGATAAGCCAGAGAACAAATGATTAAAAAGCACGATGTTCCTTCTTCTGCTGCATTAGATAGTTGCTTATTTCAAATGATTGGACTTCTATTCTGATAATGAGTCCTTTAAAAATGTAATTGGGTGAGGACAATGTCTAAAGAGTTTTCTTTGGCCTGGGTACTCAAGAGAAGACTGAAAATTACCAACTCACTTAGGCAGAGATGTGAGCTTCCTCTAAGGAAAGAGTTCCCTGGGAAGTTCCCAGAGATGGGGAAAGTCTGTCTGGATTGTCTCTGACTGTGACCTTGGGAGCCTCTGCCTTACTTGGCTCATCCATGAACAGAGTTCGGTACTTCTTGTAGGGCATGGGTAAGCGCAGGGTGTTTGACAGAGGAGCAGCTGTCTTGGCAAGGGATTCACTAGCATCTGAGGTTATTTATAAGAGCCTGTGTTGCTTCTGCAGGGGAGGAAGGTACTACTTATAAATGTTACCTTGAGGAGGAGTGCCACTTCAATAAGTCTCAACATAATTTTATCCCCAATATATTACATCTTTCTCCATGAGCTTTGGTGTTGAAATTAGTGTTTTCTTGACATTAAAGTAGCTATGTGCTTTTAAAATTCCTTACAGTAAAAAAATCAAATCTTCATTTCTAGAAACAGTGCATTATAGATGTTTCCAATGGAAGGAACTTGACTTTTGAATGCAAGCATCACTCCAGCTGGACAGCTATATTGGTAGCCTTCAGAAATTCATCCCACTGTGTTCATAGTGTGAGCAATGACTTTACAAGCTATTTATCTTTGGTGCTGGGAGGGTGAACCTTCTTGCTTTCTTATATTGCTGGGTCCTGGGGTTTTGTTTTTTACCCCCACTAAGTTTGCTCACTTCCAGTGGGCTTATAGCAGAGAAAATAAAAATCATGTAATTGTCTGGGTAAAATTCTTGCATGCTTATACCAGACTGTGCAAGTACTTTATATTAAAATTACTAAGGTGTTTAAAAGCTAATGACTGGCTTTCCCCTGACCTCTGTGACCTGTGACCAAGACATGCTGCCTATTATGGCTTGACTAGTTTACATTAATTCACAAAACTGAATGACATTTTTGGTATTTGTCTTCCAATAAGTGAATTGGTTTCACACTTATCTTAGGCCAAAGGTATGAAAGGTCTTTTTTACGTCTTAAAGATAAAGAGATGTGGGTGAGGGAAGCTGTTGCTGTGGTCTTGAGCTAACATCACACCCATGAAGCTGCCTCCATTGGTGGTAACTGTGTCAGATAAAAAGAGCCTATAAAATCAGCCCATCAGCGTGTGGGGAGTTATACACTGGCAAGTGGCTAACAGATGATGTGGTGAGGATCATGGCCCTTGGTTGTTTCTCCTTCTCGCTCACTTCTATGCAAGGCAACAAGCTAAACTTTCATCTGGGTCAGGGGTCAGCATATAGGGATCACTGAGCACACATGATAGTCTCATCTTTGAACCCCTCTAGAGTGCCTTCTAGGCCAAGTATCTATCCATTATTATTTTCTTAGATTCACCCCCTCTCCCCCCAAGTACAGAGGCAGAGAAAGAAATTTGGTAGTCATACAAAACATTACCTTTGATTTTTTTTTATTTAAAAATTAATAAAGATTTAATGACAAGTATAATAATTTACTCTCTATACATAATGCCATGTGTACATCTACATAGGAGGGGACACTGAACGTTTTACTTAGTTTTGTATGAAACTTTTGAGTTCGATCTTTCCAGGAGAAGGGTCATCCTCTGTCATTGGCAAATTGCGATTCAGCTATGAAATGAGCTCGCCAGTGTATTTTGTTTCCAGTGTGGGGAGATGCCTGTTCTTTTGAGGAGGAATTGGTTTATCTTCAGAGTTTCACTCCTGGCTCTCACATGTTCAATCTTTTTTTGGGGGGGGGCCTAGACTGGTTGGAAACATCGACGTCACAGGTAGTCACATATGCTTGTATCTAGACAGATGTGCAGCACTGGACAGAAAGCTGCTGAACCCTTCCTTTCACTCGTTGAGAACGTGGGATTCTTCAACCACAGGAAGAGAAAACTGTGAACATTTTTATAACATCAGTTAAAAACAGTATAAAAAACATGAAACACGTGTTTAAAGTTTCATATGCATGAAACAATTGCACTTCCTTCAAGGTACAGGATCAGTTTGGTCAGGGCTCTTCTCCAACAGGCCTGCTTACTGCTCTTCTACAGATCTGTATTCTTGTAGAGTACTTCCATATAGGCATGTGTTTTCGTGCATGTGTGTGTGTGTGTGTACACAAGTGTGTTTTGCATGTGTGTATGTGTGTCTTGTGCGTGCGTGCATGTACGCACGCACATGCCCTTGCATTTTAAATTAAGCATACCTCTGGTGTGATTTGAGTAGTCCCCAAAGAGTATTCACACAAATATTCTTTTAGCTTTTTTTTCTTTTAAAGCTCGTTGTGTAACTGAAATGTTCAGAACTAAATGAAACACTTCAGTCCAGAGGAAAAGCATGTGGTGAGCCTTAGCTCCTACCCAGCAAAAGAAGGTCATGACCTTCTCCCAAAACTGAGCCGCTGCAGGGTTGCAGTCTCATGGGCCAGGCTGCCATCAGCATCAGTTCCAGCTGAAAGTGCTGGACCCACACTGAAGACTAGGTTTCTCTGGTATGCTCACAACCTATTCAAAACGTTAAGTAATACAAAAAAGGGAGGGAAAAAAAGGCAATAAAGACCCCTCCTTCCTCTCTGAGCAGCAGAGCACAGAGAGACATCAATGCACAGGAGGATTTTGTTTTCTATAAAAAAGATACTTGTAACGGTGCGAAGAAATGAGCAGAAAAACAAGTGGGGTGGAGGTTTATGTTGTCATGTGTAATCAAGAAAGAGCTCTTGATTATACGGCAGATTTTTAAAAATGCCTAAAACCATTTAATTCACAGCTTTCCCCTAAGTATGCCATTTAATACAATTTACTGATAGGTTAAATGGAGGCAATGGTAAGTTTGGCCATTGGTAGCAGCTAAGGGAAACACGCTGTTTCTCTCTGCGATGGTCAGATCTCACACCGTAGTGACAAAAGCATAAATAACTGTATAAAACACCTGGCTGTGTTCACTTGGGGATAAGAAGCATCTCTGGGGATTGAGCTACAAAAAGAAAAGAAAAGAAAGGAAAAAAAACAAAACAAAACAAAAAAAACCAACGCTTTCTACCACAGCCCAGGCACCCGTGATTTATAGGTAACTATATTACCCATTGTGTATCTCTGTCTGTTTTCCAATTCTTGCCAGATTCATCATTTGGCCTTTGGGTACCCAAAGGATAAAAACAAGATCTAAGAAAGCTTAGTGTCCAGGAGCTCTGACCCTGTCAGCTTGCAATGATTGAAGGCATATCATGACTCGGGGTGGGGGTAGGAGTGGTTCCTGGCTGCTGGCCATTTGGAAAATGAACAGTAAACATGTCGTCCATCTGGAGATGAAGAGGGTTCTAAATCTGTGGTGTCAATTTGACACTGACATGTGGTCACTTGGCTTAGCGCTACAGCACACAAAGGCAGATATACATAGAGTCACATTTTTCGAGATTATTCATGGTCTCCGACCACTTGAAAAAAATTGTGCTTTCTCCAGAATTGAATGTGCTGAAAACTGCACTCTCCCCTGCTTATTTTATAATGAAAGGTAAAAATGAAGTCCTTTGCCAACACAAGGCTTGCTTTCTCTTCTCATTTAAAAAATAAAAATAATAATAATAAAGAGCCAAAAATAATGAGAAGTTCCACTGTCTACAAAGACAGCCTGCCATATGGAACACTGGCATCTCGATACCCATTCTTAGGTAAGGGGGCGCTGTCGGGGGTTAGAGTTTTTCCTTATCTTTGACTACATAAGTTTTATTTCAGACTTTGTACCCCATACCAGTGAACTGCAAAGGACAGCTGGCCAGGGGTGACAGTCACTCCCTTGCTGCTGATTATCTGTTGGTGCGAAGGCCTTTTTGGTACGCAGGGCGAGAAGCAGGGAGCACGCGTTGGCACCGCAGTTCCCTTGATCCTATCCGATTTGGAAAAGGTCTCACTTAAATCTCAGTGGGTTTAAAAGACGGTCTGGGTCTTCCCGAGCCCACGAGTCTTAAAGAAACCAGAGTTTCCACCTTCCATGCTTTTTAGACTCAGTTTTGGATTTTTGCTTGGGCGTGGAGGAGTGAGTCTCCTGAGTGTAAGGCGAAGGGATGACCTGAGTTTCCTCGACAGGCTGCAGTTTTCTCAGCACAGGCTGCAGTTTGTCTTCTTGTTGCTTAAAATCCAGCTCCACACTAGAGAGATAGAACACAGGGTTAGTGTGTGACCCTAAGAGATCCTGTGACCTATTGGGGCTCTGTTCGTTCAGAGTCGACTTATAGGATAACTGCACTGTTTAATAGTAAACAGGTGGCCCTAATATGTTTACTATCAAGCACTGTCAACTATTCTAGATGGACTTGTCTTCTTTGGAAAAAAGTTACTTTCTCAGGCAAGCCTCAGTGAAGAAAGGGCTTGCCATGCAAGCGTGAAGATGTGAGTTCACCCTCAACTCCCACTGGAGGGCTACATGTGGTGGTGTATGTCTGTAATTCCAGTGCTGGGTACTGGGCAGAGTCAGGCAGTTCTCTGGAGCTCATTAGCCAGCCAGGCAGGCAATCAATGAGTTCCAGGTTCAGAGAGAAACCTTGCCTCAAAAAAGTAAGATGCCCATTAAACAGGGGCTCCTCTCAAAGCTGACTCTCCCACTCGTGGCAGCTGACATTTGCCAATAGCTCATCAGTTAGGGGAAGGGCTTTGTACCCAAGTCTCTTGTTCATGCTAGGATTTTGTGTGGCTTAAGTTTACACAAGGATTGTACATGTTGTCTCAATGGCTGTGAGTTCCTATGTACAGCTGCCCTGTTGAGCACAAAGGATGTTTCTTTGTATTCACTGCCTCTGGCTCTTATAGTCTTTATGACGTCTCATCCTCAGTGACCCCCAAGCCTTGGGAGGTACTCCACACATCCAAGAATAAATGGGCCACACCAATTGGTCTTGATGTGTTAGGAAAAAAAAAAAAAAAAAAAAAAAACGAGGTAAGAGGGAAAGTAGAAGTGGGAGGAGTTAGAGTAGGGGTAAATATGATAAAATACATTTTTCAGAATTATCAAGTTATTAATAAAAATAAAACCTAAAATTGAGAGCTACAGAGGCAGATGTGTGACTCAACTTCTGGCCTCCACATGTACACACGTGTGCACATGACCACCAGACCATGTACATGCACCTTACACAAAGAAGTTAAATCAAAGTCCATTGCCACAGAAAACTTGAAAGTCAGATTGAAAATGCTATTTATCCTGAATTGTCCAGATGGACATTGTGCAAATTAGCTAGCCACCAAACATGGGAAAAGGCATAAGTCATGTGCACATGTATGACACACACGACTGCAGTGCATCAAGCTGGGTGTTCCCACGCAACCACTTCCAATCAGAGAAGCCTGTCTGCTGACACCACCATGAACGCATGACTTTGGCTTGCCTTCTTGCAAAGTTGTACTTGTCTGAAACATTCTTATGGACTACAGCGAGGAGAGAACACTAGGGAGGACTCCTGTGTTTATCACTTCAGCACTACCGAAAGGTTTTTGTTATCAAACACAGCTTCCCAGGAAACAGCATAGATAGTGTTTGGTCAAAACAATACAATATTGTAATTACACCCTGGGAGCAGGAGTATGCAAGAGTGTTTGTGTTAGAAAGATAAGATTGGAGATGTATTTCAAAATATACACTGATACTTAGGAAGATGGAAGGAGGAATGCTGTCAGTGTACTGGAGCAGCTATTTATGTCTTTGGGAAGGAGTGATGGTCTGCTAGAATCCACTCCTAATGGATCCCCTGGCCCACTATTTTTCTGTGATGGTGTGGCACTGGAGAGCTTTTCTTCCCATCACCTGCTTTTTAGATCATGTGTATTGGACTAGGTCTCTGGAGTCTTCCACTCTTGCTTTGTCCAGATGCCAGACTAAATGTCAGTAGACTTCAGTGAATGTTCATAACATTCTGGAGCCGGGGGGACCATCCGTGAACCATCTATAAGCACGAAATCCTATCCATTTAGAGAACCATTAATCCCAGCCAAATTCTGACATTTTAGAAACACAAAACAGCAAAGCTGTATTATCTGGAGTCTTAAAAATAAGTTCAAGCCTATTGAATGGGCCAGTTTATGATTTCTAAATTCCATACACCATGTTTCTTATTGTCAAAAACAGTAATATCACTGAGGGTTTTTTTTTTTAAGAAGTTAATGGCTCTTCTCCTTTTTTTCCATAAGAAGCCTTATTTTCATTTGTTTCTAAGAACAGTGTGTGTATCTGTGTCTGTGTGCATGTGAATACACACATGTACATATACATGTGTGTCTATGGCACAGCAGGTGTGAAAGTAAAGACAACTTTCAGGAATCCATTGAAATCCTCTCTGAGACAGATTCTAGTTCCAGAAAGTAGAGTTGAAGCTCATGAGCTCAAGTGTCAACTATCTAGAATGTGTGGCAATAGAGGCAAGGTCCCTCCTATGGACAACTGTGCAAAGTGCAAACCTTAGGAGATTCTGAACCTGTGACATCCCAGCCTGTCTGGGCTGTGGTACCTAAGAAAGGAGGAGATCCTGTCTTGGTGCCGGAGTCTGGGGAGCAGGGCTAAGTTAGTTCCTGCATCATCAGTGAGCTTCTGTTCACTCCAGTTCAAGGACTGATAATTGTTGTTTTACCCAATTCTAGATAGAACACATTCTCAGACATACAAGTCTGTGAAAGACCATTTCACTATTAGTGAATAGTTTCAGTATTACTTTGTTCTCACTGTTATGTGTTGGCTGCAGATTTTACAATTGAGTCTGGTGCTGATTAAAAAAAAAAAAAGAAGAAGAAGAAGCATTAGAGAATTCTCAGTCTGGACGCTTGTCTGTGAGATGTGGCATTTAGCTAAGCTGATACCGAAACACGTCCTCTGTGTCAAGGCCATTTCGGCTGTCCAAGGTAGCTTTTCAGTTGTCACAACCGAGCGTGTGGCTAGCACTTGCTAGACTACCATCTAATCCTGGGCACCTGTAATTATTGAATTCCCATTAAGCAACTACATTGGGAATCCTGTCATTAACCAATTTATCACACCGCGGAACCATGTAATCACAGAGTAATCTAATCTGAGTTCTTGTTAACGAAATGACTCGACTTTATCTGTTGAGCACAGTCCTGTTTGTGCTCATCTAGGATGCTGCAGTCCTCGGCAGGCTTGGTAGAAGATGGCCACCAAGCCTGGGAGTGCCTGCTGGGACAGGAGTGCCTGCAGTGGGGTTCAGTGACACAGTGACTGTGAGGCCTGCCTTTCCTCACTGCCTGCTCTGTGTCATCCAGGTTGCAGTGTATCTGTCTGGGGGTGATATGCATGTATCAGCCAGTCACACTTCGGATAGGTGAACTCTGGCTGTTAAGTTGCAAAAGTGTGTGTGGTTTTCCCCATTGTTGTCTGCTAGCAGTTTCTTCTTGTCCAAGTGCACTTTAGCTTAATTTGGGGTCAGAAGTAGATGGCTAGTGCACGCGGCGGCACTACAAGTTTAAGAAGAATCTGGTTATCTCTGGCTGACTTAGAGCCAAAAGGTTTCTCTGATCTTCATGGCCAAAGGGCCTCTGCTAGGAACTAAGTTTCCAGATACTGCAGAGCTGTACAGCTGTTCTGTCTCCAGTCCTCCATCTCTGAGGACAGCCAGTTGGCCATGCAGAGTTTAGAGAGGCCTACCTGGCAGAGGGCCGGTAGCCCAGGCTTTGGTCTTTATCTTAACTCTGGGATGATGAACCCTCATCTGCTTCTGCGTGTAAAATGATGGCTGTCATCATCTCTTTTCCTCGCCTGCTTCCTGTGGCCATTCCTTTGTCCACCTAGGGTACTTCTCTGGCTCATAACATGCAATGCCACATTCCAGCTCCCTCCTACCACCCCGGTTACACACAATCTCTGCAGCTTGACTACAAATCCTCATCTTCTGTCTTTGAGTTACTTCTTTGATCTGTATTAAGTTTGGAGAATCTTGCATTTGTTTTGATGCTGGGAACTGGGCAGTGTTTTTTGGATAAGTGATCAGATAATAGAATGTACCTTGTACTGAATGGAAGAGAGAGATACAGGGACTCTGTGTTAATAGCTACTGTGCAGGGCGTATTATTGAATTCCTCTAAAGTTTTCCTTTCCTTGCCTGTACCCTTGACTTCTCTTTCTAGAAATCTAAAACAATGCTTCCCATTAGGGATGCTCAGTGGGCAGAAGCCATCTTTGCAAGTGTTGCACAGCCTTGGCCACAGTCTTCTGTGGCTCCTAGTGGTTCATGATTAAAGGATGTGAAGTGAGTTCATTTCTTTAGTTAATTATTTTGTCTTAAAGATAAGTTTTAGTTTTGAGAGTTTATAAAAATCATTGTTCTACCTATTTCTTGTACATGTAAGCTTGTTTATATGGAGGCCTGAGATTAACCTACCATTTCCCATGTGCTGTCTGCCTTTGTTGTTGTTGTTGTTTGCTGCATTTGTTTTGTTTTATTTTTTTTAAACAATCTCTTGCTGGTCTGGAACTTGCCAAGTAAGGCTAGGCTGGCTGGCCTCTAAGAATTTACCTGTCTCCTCAGTACTGGGATTTTAAGTATTTACAGGATGCCTGTATTTTTTACGTGTGTTCTGAGGTTAGGCTCAGTTTCGTTCCCAGGCTTGCAAGGTAAACACTCTATCAACTGAGCTATCTCTCCAGCAGAGTCTGTATATTTCTAAAGAAGTAAAATTTGCCCTAGTCTAAATCTCAGGCTGTTCTTTCAGCCCATATCCAACCTTTGTTTTCCTTCCTGGGAAAGATACCATTTTCTTATTAATGCTTCTCCTGGCCACTCCATGGGAGGCAGCAGTACAGTATTCTGGTGCCTCTCTTCTCTCATTTGAGCCTCCTGCAAAACATAGGTTCTGCCAACTGATGTCTATACCTCAGCTTCAATGGATGCCTCGGGTAATGTCTTTCTCTGCTTCTCATTCTAAAGCAGGAAAGAGCTAAAAGCAGGTGAGTGTGGTCCCCAATCTCTTGCTTGTTTTCTGAAGTGGAAGACACCAAATCTTTAATTTCTCCTGCCCGTCAATGCCCTGTGGCCCAGTGAGATTCAGATCCCTAGCTTCTGTTTTTAATTCTCTTTGAGTTAGATCACAGACTCTCTGGTGCTAACTGTGACTCTGCACATCTTGTTCTGCCACTGTGGATAAATCATCTCACCTTGGGGACCCGAACTCCCTTGGCTGTGAAGTGGTGATTGAGAGCCTTCCACTCAGAGGGCAGTTCCCAAGAGCCAGTGCACTGGGAGCATGAGGAGCTCTTATCCTGTGTCTTTGAGTACAGCACCTAGTGGGGGTGTGGGCAACTACTGTATGGACATGTACTGTATGAGAAAACAACAGCGTGGTCCAGAGGAAGCTGCTGGTAGGGACGGTCCCAGGCTGTGCTCTCTTGTGTGCTAGAGGAAACTAGGCAACTACTTCTCTCTCTCTCTATTCTGCTTATTTATGTCTTCAGCCACTTCTCCAGGCAGTAGAAGATATAAAATCTAAAGTAGCCATCGTTTTCCTCTGAACATTTCCCTATAGAGCATCTAAGGGGCACTCTACATTTTGTCTATATTCCTAGACACACACAGATTCTTCTCTCCTCTCCACTAGCTAATCCAGAGGCTCTTACACTAGTCTCCACCCCCCCCGCCCCCACCCTCCCCCCGTATCCACATATTCTACCACCCCATTGCAGAATCTTGGTATCTCCCCTTTGGCCTTGAAATAGTTGGGTCTTGTTCTTGCCACCTCCAAAGTGTCCATGGCCAACTTGGCAAATGCCTTGTCCACATCCTGCTCCTGTGTTTCCCTTTCCCTCCATGAGTTTTCTAGGGGAGTGAAGTCTGCCTACTCACAGGCCATACCCAACACTCTGGCATGCTATGATGTGGCAATCCACTGAGGCGCACACACACCACATTGACTCCATCTTTTACTGTGGTTCAGCCAGTGCTGGCATCTCAGAGCACAACTGAGTCACAATAAACTGAACTGAACCAAATCTCCTCTCTTCCAAACTCACAGAACTGCTCTACCCAACTTGTGTTGTTCTACATTTAATGCGTGTTCAATTTGTAGAATTCTGTTTATTGCATATTATATAATATGGATATAACATATGGCTTTATTTTTTATCTCTTATCTCTATAAAGCACTTATTGACCTATATGAGGATATGGATCTCACTCCAACCAAGTGTTGAAGATTTATAACTACTAGCTTTTTAATTTTTAGGTATAGATTTGCTATCCTTCCCCAGCACTATTTCATGTACTCTATATCTGTTTATAGGAGTCCTGTAAGGCTTCAAAACACCAGACATAGTTAGTTGCCTATCCAGTAATATTCAATTACTGAGACTATAAAGATATTTGCTATGATAAAAGTGTTATGAGTATAGTTTTTAAAATTCCCCATTGATTGTGGCTACAAATTAAAATATATAATATTTAAAGCTGGTTGAAGAGTGGTCTTTCAGAATGTACCCACTAACTTCTCCCTGATCTTTGGGATATGCCCCAGCCTGTCCACCTTACCTGCCACACCTGGATTTATGGGAGTGCCCAAGTGAAAGGGCGGGCCAGGCCAGTTGCACAGCCCTCAGGGAGCCCAGCTCCGGCCACAAGGCAGCAGAAGTAAACTCAAGACATTTTGATAAGCTCTGCCTGTTATCACTTCCCCTAGGCAGGCAGGAATGTGGCCAGCTGACCTTGAGATTGTCATAGGAGTACTTAGCATGTCTCATGTCATCCTATGAGAACTTGCCAAGATCATGCATTGTAATTAGAAAGAGTCACTCATTTATTAAATGTAGCCAGTCACACATTGCCATTCTAGCCTCAGTGACAAGCATGACTCTCTCTCTCTCTTTGGGGTGTAATTGCAGTGAATTCCAGAGAACGTGGGACTTTCATCCTATCTGAAATCTACTCTAGTGTACTCTACCCCCCCAGGTCATAGTGCTTGCTTATAATCATAATCCTCTCCTCACCTGCCCTTATCATTTTGGATGCTCCTTTGTTCCTCTGTTCAGACAGGGAGACTACTTCCTGGACACTTCTGGGAGTGAGTTAAGCAGCCTGTTTCTGAGTCCTTGGCAGGGCCTGTTCCTTTGGCCCTGGCCAAAGGGAGAGGCTGTTGAGAGGGCCTGGGGACCACTGTACTCAAAAAATCACTGAAATCTTCCCAGAGAATGTTTTGTGGCTCAACTCTAGATTTAGGGGTAAATCCGAATCCTGTATGTAAGCCCTAGAAAATCCCCATATTCACCTAAAACCGCAGGGCATCACAGTTTCCTTATGAAACTGACTGACTTCTTTCCTTGGTGCTAATTTGGACTTCAGAAAAAGTTTTTCTAAATTTCACCCCTTGATTTCACCAAAGGCCAGGTCCGTGGCTGCTCTGGGGTCTTATGCCCTGAATAAAATTTAAGTTCTTGCTTTGTCAACAAGATGTGGGGATGTGGGCAGCTTTCACTCTGAGTGCCATTGTTAGCTTCATCGTGTCTGCAGAAGGGAAGCAAGGTGTTTCTGAAGGTTTGAAAAATCCTTACGTTCTGGGGGGAAAGAGATAGTGTATTTTTAGATTCTAAAAGAATACTGAGAGAAATTGGATTATTAGCTTTGGGAATTTTCAAGAAAAATTTTGAGGCCTGTCAAAGCTATTCTTTTCCCCTGACTTAATTTATTTTATTAAAAATATAGTTCCTTTATGCTGGAATAACTGTGTGAGGTATTGTCTAAGGGTTCCATTCCATCACCATCACCGTCCCCCCACCCCATCCCCACTTAAACAGGGTGAATTAGAACACAGCTATGTATGTTAGATGGAAGGCGCATTTCCCCCATCTCGGCTCAGACTGCTAAAGAACTCAGTATGCACAAGAGGAGTAATTGAAGCGGTGCTGGAAAGGGTATTTCCACTAAGAGATAATCGTCGGGTGACACGGGCTGCAGAGACACTGCTGCTCCAAGTGGCTCTGGAGATACTCAGACTGGCATTGGCTCTGCATACAAATGCAATTACCTCTCTCTACAATAAGACTTCATTAGCTATGCTGTGCCCTGCTCCCTCACCCTGACCAACTCCTTTCTGCACAACACGGGGCACCAGTGAAGAATCCTCCTCCTGAGTGTATCTCCATGCCTTTCCAACCATATATTTTGTGTGCTCAGTGGTATGTGGTAAATTAATTGGCAGCGATATAAGAAAGGGCAGTCATGGTCTCTTTGTATTCCTTACCCCGTCTAATCATTTGAGTGTGTTTCCTTCATCTTTCCTAAAGTCTGTCCATCATTTTGGGTAAGAACATGTATCCTTAAGGTGTTTCCTGCTTGAGACTCATGTACTGGAAAGTCCTCAGTTGCTCCCATGGAGCCATCTTTAGTAGAGATGCTCTAGTACCTGCCAGTTCCTAACTCTCCAGCAGAGGGAGCTCTAGAAAACATAGCTAAGCCACCATCGCACCCCTGCTCCCATTGTCCAGCATCCCTTCATAGTATCCTGTCTCTCCTATACCTGCTCTGTGTCAGATGATGAGATTGTGATACCTTACAGGACAACTTACAAGTTCTCCCACATCCCCAGTGTTACAATAGGGCTGGGTACGCTGGGGCTCCCACATCCCCAGTGTTACAATAGGGCTGGGTACGCTGGGGCTCCCACATCCCCAGTGTTACAGTAGGGCTGGGTACGCTGGGGCTTTTCCTTTCTCCTGGTACCCTGCCCACTTACTGCCATAGTAAGTGATTACTGGTGTCACCTGAGGCCACTTTTGCTGTGGCCTTGATACTACAAAAATGAAGCAGGAGTAGGCAGTTCTTCCTGAAGTCTATCCTAACCCTGCTCCAGAAGAACTTCCTGTCTGCAGACAATACTCCTTAATTAATCTGTGTCAACATTATTACTATCTCTAACATCTCGGTGGTATCCCCCAAAGCCGTTGAATCAAGCCTGACTCACTGTTCTTTTCATTAAAAGATGCACATTAGAATTCACCCCCTTTCTTTGCTCTGTTATCGTGCTATTATTTTATGAATTAACCAGTTCAGTAAAAGAGGGAAGAGGTGGATTTGCTAATGGTCTCTTTCACTGTTCCCTTTGAAACCAAATCTGAGCACAAGGTGAATCACTGGAGGTGACAGCAGACTAGTCTGACAGCAGCATTGCTGGGTTAGGCTGCAGGCGAAGACTTTGCCATTTATCCATAAAACATTTCTAAACTAATTAAAGCATATTTTGACAGGAAGTAGGGATGATACGGCAGAAAAGTTTTACTTAAAGGAAAGTCCAACTCGAATCTCTTTTTAATCTTTCTTCATGCAGAACCTCCCCTTCATTCGAGTATCTCAGTTGGTCCAGATCACAATCAAAGGGGTGTCATTTTAGGGGAAAATGTGATCATGTCAAGCATCTTGAAATTTCCAGTTGTGAAGAGATAGAACCTTCTGGTGCTTGGCATTGCAGTGAGCTAGTGAGCAGTGGGAGCAGCCGTCAGTTGTGGGCTACAGTGCACATGCACCTGCTAATGCAGGGACAGGATTTTAGAGGGGAAGGAGTGCTTTATATGTCCACATATTCCCTCCACCCCCATGCCTGTCTGAGTCCCCAGGCCCTTTCTTGTTTTGTATTTGTAAGTAGCCAGCTTCTTGGATTTCAGAGTTGGTAAGGATCCTTTGTCAGGACTTAAAAGGCGAATGAATATCGGCCCACAAGAAAAGCAAACACAAGCCCTGAACCCCAGGCACCCAGATCTGAGAGGCTGGCTTTGACATAGCAATGCTTCCAATCTTTGCCTGGCACTACTTTCCCCTGAAGTCTTTTATTTCCTGAAAGTGCTTCAAGACCTTTTGTCCTTTTGGTATTTTTCTCAAGTCCTGTATACTTCCATGGCAAAATCCTATTTCATAGTGAAGTATGTACCTTCTACCCATGACAAAGGCACACATGTATCACAAAGCCAGATCCATCCAAGAGCATGTAGTTTGTTCTTGAACACAGCACCCTTCCTGCCTCCCTAAGCCAACTGTTCCTAGAAGCACAGGGGTTTTTCTGCATTGTGGAGAAGACAGCTGGGTTTCCATTGTTTAAATGAGAGACAGATGGGGTCAAGTTCATTGTCCTAGAGGGCTCTCTCTCTGTCTGCCAACAAGCAGGTATGACAAATTGCAATTTGGGTACATTGGCAGCTTTCATGGCCCCCTGTGTACTTCAGCTCTAAGATAACCACAGACATGTGACATTTTAAAAATCTCCCAATTTGGAACCTGGTTTAATCTTTCCCAATCTCAGACAGGCTCCTAGCAGGAGGAGGGTGAAATCATGACCTGAAGGGACATAGGTCCTCAATTTAGGAATACGGTCCCTTCTTCTTGGTACAAAAATCAGAGACTGCAAAGACGCTGACCTTGAGTTAAGCTTTTCCCCTTTGCTCAGATTGTTGTCCTAGAGACAGTCATTTCTATCTCCCATGTGGATCAGGTTTTGGTATTCAGATGGGACCCTGAGCTGCTGTACCTCATTAACCATCATTGCCCTTCCTGGGGTGATGCTGCCAGTACCTACCCAAGGCCACTGCCATCGAGTGGATGAACAGTCTTCCCTCTCTTTCTTTTTGACTCAGACCTTTCATTGTTCTGCAACTATCTGTTTGCCAAAAAAAGTTGTTATTTGTTCGTGGACTTGTTTATGCCCTTTATATTCATCATTGATATGATGTGATTTGAATATTATAAAACCCAGTAAGTTATTCTTATTTTTGGAAAGGGGCAAAGTCACAAAATGCACCAAAAGAATAGGGGCCGTTCCTGGATACAACCAGGATGCTCAGTCGGATGGCATGGCTCCATTTTCAATACATAAAAGCTGCCATGACTCCTGGAAGATAACTTTAAACTCTTTTTGGAGATATCTACATTTAGAGGAAATGCTCAGGCCTTGCAAAAGACTGACCATACCTTAAATCATATAGGTGTGAATTTCAGTGTTTATAATTTAAGTTGAAATGACATACTTATGCCAGGTAGATAAGAGTTGCTGTGGTTTCCCAGAGGGAAGGCAGAGGGTTTTCAGTTAATAAAAATGGTTATATTTTTCTTGTCTTTAGCATCTGTTCCTCTGAACTTCAAGAAACTCTTGTGGCATTTCAGACGTTGTGAGAGTAATTGGAGCTGGGCGTAGCAGCACTCACCCTTAATCTCAGCCCTTAAGAAGCTCTAGTGGATCCCTGTTAGTTCAAGGTCAACCTAGTACATTGTGAGTCTCAGGACAGCCAGGGCTATATAGTGAGACCCACACCAAACCAAACAAAGGATGGCAAGAACGTCAGGGTGAGAGTTGGATGAGCTTTGTGTGTTCTACTTGATAGGAACTGTCTTGCCTTGTTGATCACTCGATGAAGACTTTCAAGACCCAATGAAAGAAGGACTTAAGGAACTGTGGAAGCTCCAGCTGGCCTGGAGTTAACATGCAGAATGTTCTACAACTTGCTCTTGCCAAAGTAGCTTCTGTGTGTAACATGTCTTTGGAGGTGAGATGTGGTTTTGTCTCATTTTGCTCTAAATGAAACAATTTTCAACTACTTTTCTGGGAGAGGGGAAGCTCCACTTTTCCTCCCACCCTCTGCTAATGCTTTGGCATTGGTTCAGGGTCTGATGGAGTCTGTGAGGTGCTAAAAAACCTCTTGTCTATCCAGTTTGTGAAAATGCATCCCACCAAATTCTGTTGTTAATGAAAAGGTCTCTGGGAGTTGACTCTCACCTACTGGTTTATGCAGTGGGATGAAGAGGAATTATCATGCCTCTGACTGATTCTGGCATCTTCTAATGTCTGGACACTTACTGGTATTTTGCATGAGAAATCTTTGGTTAATGTATTTGGATTTCTGTAGAATGCTGGTTGAGCCAATTCAATACTCTAGGCTAATTTCTCCCCAATACAAATTCGTATCCTTCTCCCACTCATTAAAATCGCCTTTCATATCACTTTTTATACAAGTTATCCCTGGATTTAGAGCTAAATTTATTTAAATTATTTTCAGTTACCTTGGACAGTGTCCTAATAAATTCTTTTTTCAGTCACCCACAAAATGTTAAGGAGTTTTAGCCAGAACATTCTCACCCCATGAACTTTCTCTAGAAATCTTTTCCATTTCAGACTTCTCACATTAGGGGACTGGATGAACTCTGGCCCTGGAAGTGTGTTAATCCCCAGGGAGGAATTGCCTAATATACTTGCAAGCTCTAACTGTATTCATGTCATTAGCTAAGAATGAGATGTCCTGGCTAAAGCCCCTCACTGATGATTCAAAGCCCTATCCACAGTGTGCTCAATGGAAAGATGCTCCCTTGAGTTGAAACAAGGAGCTCTAGATAGAAGCCTTTGTGCAGTGCTTGATGTTTTCCCTTCACATAGACAACAACTAGGAACAATCAAGAGCTTCATACCTGGTTGGGGTTGCTGGGGGCTTCCTGTCCCCTTCCCTGTTGCCCATGCCTTAGCTTTTAATGTATGCCTCTTACAAAACCATGGCATAGGATGTTTTCAACATGGTGGTCTTCTCAACCCCACCTCTACTGATCCTTTGGACGGGGTGACTTTATTCTCATGGGCTTTTCTGTGCATTACAGGACATCGGCAGCATCCCTGGTATCTTCCTATTCACTAGATGCCCATCATGCATACCTAGCTGTGACCAATGTATCCCTTCAGACTCTACTCATCATCCTGTGGCAGTCAGAATCATTGGGGTCATTCAGAGTCTATGTCTAGCTGTGGTTTCTTCTGATAGCTCCCTGAAAAAATTTCCAAGTGACCCAGCCCCACCTTTAAAGAACGGAGGCCCTATCTGGGATGCTCAGCTTGAGTTACAGTCATATCTATGTTGCTCGTCAGCATGGAACTCACGGGTATGAGCCCACGTGGCCTGAAGCCTTCCCTAACTGTCCAGGTTTGAGTTCTTCATGCAGTGCTAGTAACGTTTTGTTCTTTCTTTCTTTCTTTCTTTCTTTCTTTCTTTCTTTCTTTCTTTCTTTCTTTCTTTTTTAAACCTGAGAGCAAGGAGGATCCTCTCTAGATTTTTAGGCATATTTAACTACTAAGTCACTACTAACTGTTTTTTGATAATTTTACATTTTACTGAAATTTTTTTTCCAAAAGAAGATACACAGATAACCATTAGGTGTAAGAAAAAAATGCTAACCATCCGAGGAAATACAAATCAAAACCACAATGAGACATTGCCTCAATTCATAAAGACAACACTATTTTTAGATGTTGACCAGGATATAGGAAAAGGATGTGTGCGACCATAACCACTATGACAGTGCAGTTGGTGGGAATGTGGGTGATCACACCTATGCAGATGCTGTTGGTGGGAATGTGGGTGATCACACCTATGGAGATGCTGTTGGTAGGAATGTGGGTGATCACACCTATGGTGATGCTGTTGGTGGGAATGTGGGTGATCACACCTATGCAGATGCTGTTGGTAGGAATGAGGATGGTAACACCTATGCAGATG
>JADRCD010177560.1:0-10143 GCA_019843815.1 Montemys delectorum
CTCTCTCTCTCTCTCTCTCTCTCTCTCTCTCTCTCTCTCTCTCTCTCCTTCCTCTCCTTTCTTCTCTTTACTCAACTAGCATATTTCCCCCTCCTACAATAAAATAACTCATTCATACATTGCCTCCTTTTTAATTAAGGTGCTGTGCAGCAAACAGGCCAGCCCCGGGAGGAGAGAGAGAGACCTGGGCCTCAGCACCAGGCCCGCAGCCACCCAGGGAGAGAGAGAGCCACAGCAGGATGGGCCCAGGCCCCCCTCCCACCACTTACTGAGCCAACAGAGAGCTCCTAAACCTGATGTCTTAGTCAGGGTTTTTATTCCTGCACAAACATCATGACCACGAAACAAGTTGGGAAGGAAAGGGTTTATTTGGCTTACTTCTACATTGCTGTTTATTACAAGGAAGTCAGGACTGGAACTCAAGCAGGTCAGGAAGCAGGAGCTGATGCAGAGGCCATGGAGGGATGTTCCTTACTGGCTTGTTTTTCTTGGCTTGCTCAGCCTGCTCTCTTATAGAACTCAAGACTTCCAGCCCAGAGATGGCACCACCCCTTTGATCACTAATTGAGAAAATGCCCCACAGCTGGATCTCATGGAGGCATTTCCCCAACTGAAGTTCACTTTTCTGTGATAACTCTAGCCTGTGTCAAGTTGACACACAAAACTAGCCAGTACACCTGATAAACAACTTCAGCAAAGTAGCTGGATATAAAATTAACTCAGGCAAATTAGTGGCCTTCCTCTACACAAAGGATAAACAGGCTGAGAAAGAAATTAGGGAAACAACATCCTTCACAATAGTCACAAATAATATAAAATACCTTGGTGTGACTCTAACTATGCAAGGAAAAGATCTGTTTGACAAGAACTTCAAGTCTCTGAAGAAGGAAATTGAAGAAAATCTCAGAAGATGGAAAGATCTCCCATGATCGTGGAGTGGCCGGATTAAAATAGTAAAAATGGTCATTTTGCCAAAAGCAATCTACAGATTTAATGTAATCCTCTTCAAAATTCCAACTCAATTCTTCACAGACCTGGAAAGAGCAATTTGCAAATTCATCTGGAATAAAAAAAAAACCCAGGATAGCTAAAACTATTCTCAACAATAAAGGAACCTCTGGTGGAATCACCATCCCAGACCTTAAGCTGTACTATAGAGCAATTGTGATAAAAATTGCCTGGCATTGGTATAATGACAGGCAGATAGATCAATGGAATAGAATTGAAGACCCAGAAATGAACATACACACCTATGGTCATTTGATCTTTGACAAAGGAGCTAAAACCATCCAGTGGAAAAAAAACACAGCATTTTCAACAAATGGTGCTGGCTCCACTGGCAGTTAGCATGTACAGGAATGCAAATTGATCCATTCCTATCTCCTTGTACAAAGCTCAAGTCCAAGTGGATCAAGGACCTCCACATAAAACCAGATACACTGAAACTAATGGAAAAGAAAGTGAGGAAGAGCCTCAAGCACATAGGCACAGGAGAAAATTTCCTGAACAGAACATCAATAGCTTATGCTCTAAGATCAAGAATTGACAAATGGGACCTCATAAAATTGCAAAGCTTCTATAAGGCAAAAGACACTGTCAATAGGACAAAATGGCAACCAACAAATAGGGAAAAGATCCTTACCAATCCTATATCTGATAGAGGACTAATATCCAATATATACAAAGAACTCAAGAAGTTAGATTCCAGAGAAACAAATAACCCTATTAAAAATGGGGTACAGAGCTAAACAAAGAATTCTCAACTGATGAGTAGGTAATGGCTGAGAAGCACCTAAAGAAATGTTCAACATCCTTAGTCACCAGGGAAATGCAAATCAAAACCACCCTGAGATTCCACCTCACACCAGTTAGAATGACTAGGATAAAACACTCAGGTAGCAGCAAATGCTGGAGAAATTGTGGAGAAAGAGGAACACTCCTTCATTGCTGGTGGGATTGCAAACTGGTACAACCACTCTGGAAATCAATTTGCCAGTTCCTCCGGAAATTGGATACAGTACTACCAGAGGACCCAGCTATACCACTCCTGGGCATATACCCAGAAGATGCTCCAACATGTAATAAGGATACATGCTTCACTATGTTCATAGCAGTCTTATTTATAATAGCCAGAAACTGGAAACAACCCAGATGTCCCTCAACAGAGGAATGGATACAGCAAATGTGGTACATCTACCCAATGGAGTACTACTCAGTTATTAAAAACAATGAAGTTATAAAATTCTTGGGGAAATGGGTGGACCTGGCGAATATCATCCTGAGTGAGGTAACCCAATCACAAAAGAACACACATGGTATGCATTCTCTGATAATGCATGCCCAGAAGATCAAAATACACAAAGTACAATCCACAAACCACTAGAAACTCAAGAAGAAGGAAGACTCAAGTGTGGATACTTTGTTCCTTCTTATAAGAGGGAACAAAATACCCATGGAAGGAATTGTAGAGACTAACTATGGAGCAGAGACTGAAGGAAGGACAATTCAGAGACTGCTCCTCCTGGGATTCATTCCCATATTCAATCATTAAATCCAGACACTACTGTGGATGCCAGCAAGTGCTGGATGACAGGAGGCTGACATAGCTGTCTCCTGCGAGACTCTGACAGTGCCTGACTAATACAGAAGTAGAGGCTCACAGCCATCCATTGAACTGAGTACAGGGTCCCCAATGAAGTAGCTAGAGAAAGGACCCAAGGATGGGCTTGCAGCCCCTTAGGATGAACAACAATATGAACTACCTAGTACCCTCAGGGCTCCCAGGGACTAAATCACCAACCAAAGAGTACACATGATATGATTAATCACTCCAGCTGCATATGTATAGCAGAGGATGGCCTAGTTGGTCATCAATGTGAAGAGAGGCCCTTGGCCCTGTGAAAGTTCTATGCCCCAGTGTAGGGGAATGCCAGGGCCAGGAAGCAGGAGAGGGTGGGGTAGTGAGCAGGGGTAGGGGGGAGGCAACATGGGTTTGTTTTTGTTTTTGTTTTTTTTCTTTTCTTTTTTCTTTTTTTTCTTTTGGAGGGGAACCTGGGAAAGGAGATATTGTATGACATGTAATAAAGGAAATATCCATCTATAGTAAAATTTTATCTTTTTTTTAAAAACAAAACAAAACAATTAATTGAGGGTTTATTTGTTGTTACAACGTAAGTGAAAGCGAATCAAAATTCCTGCTGTTGTGTGCACTTAGTACTAGGAAAGAAAGTATTGTAAAAGTTATTTATAAAAACATCATAATGAGAAAATAACACAATAGCCTGGAATTAATTTTCAGGGACACATGTAACAGCAGAAAGATGTAACATTGCCTTCAAAGATTGCCATGGAAATATATCACAATACTTTTAGTGACTAGGGCAATTTTGAGTACTATTTTGTAATAAAGCCTATACCATTTTATCTCATCTGCTGTTAATATCTACTTTATAAGAATTTCTTACTATCCCAGCATTTGGGAGGCAGAGGCAGACGGATTTCTGAGTTCGAGGCCAGCCTGGTCTACAGAGTTGTTGACTCTTCCCCCCTGCCTCAGCTCTGTGGCACAGCTGACAGCCGGAGACTGGAAGCAGACGCCTGCTGGGCCTAGACAATGGCCCACAACTCTGCAGTTCGCCTTTGAGGATTTCAAAGAAAGCTACACCTGGCTGCCTGCTTGCCTACCTGCATGAGGACTTTTGAGTTTGCAGAGACCTTGGTGTCTTCTTGTCTGCTGCCTTGTTTATGTTATGCATATACCTTGTGCCTAGAGATTTTCGGTTTCATTTCTTGCCTGCCTATAAATGTTCAAAATACCCCCCAAGTAAATAGATGCCTTCACAAGATTTTACTTGGCGTCTGTGTCTCTTTTGTTCTCCCTACCCATTTCATTTTACAGGTCCTATCTGACATCTGGCTGAAGCGAACACAGACCTGAGTGGGACTGCGGGATGGTTCCACTCACAGAGTGAGTTCCAGTACAGAGAAACCCTGTCTCAAAAAAAAAGAAATAGAATTTCCTACTTGACCAAATATGGAGAACCACAGCTGGGCGGTGTGCAGAGAGGAGAAACTTTGGAATAATCAGTCCTAAATGGGATGTCTCCCTCAGGAGTCAGGGAATCCCTGTGGAAGAGGAGGCAGGAAGATTGTAAGAGCCAGAAGGGATGGAGGATACCAAGGAAACAAGGTCTTCTAAACATAGCGGAACCAAAGCACTGATGAACTCCAGAGACTGTGTCAGCATGTGAAGGGCCTTGTCTTAGGGTTTTACTGCTGTGAACAGACACCATGACCAAGGCAAGTCTTTTTTTTTTTTGGTTTTTATTTTTGTTTTTTTTTCGAGACAGGGTTTGTCTGTATAGCCTTGGCTGTCCTGGAACTCACTCTGTAGACCAGGCTGGCCTCGAATTCAGAAATCCACCTGCCTCTGCCTCCCAACTGCTGGGATTAAAGGCGTGCGCCACCGCCGCCACCACCACCACCGGGCTAGCTTACAGGTTCAGAGGTTTGGTCTAGTATCATCAAGGTGGGAACATGGCAGCATCCATGCAGTCAAGGTTGCAGGAGGATCCAAGAGTTCTACATCTTCATCTGAAGACTGCTAGCAGAATACTGACTTCCAGGCAGCTAGGATGCCGGTTTTAAAGCCAACACCCACAGTGACACACCTACTGAACAGGGCCACACCTCCAAATAGTGCCACTCCCTAGGCCAAGCACATTCAAACCATGACAGGCCTATAGAGGTCTGAACTGACACAGAGAGGCGACTTGAACACAATCCCTCATCTCTAACCCCAAAGTTATTTCTGCTTGACAAATGCTTGCAAAGGAAAACATAGTTTCTCCATTGGAGTCTCACTGGGTATACAAATCACCCTTAAGGGAGGCTTCACTTCCAGATTGTCAACTCAATGGTATTTTAGAGGATTTTTGTCTCTTAATTTTTTTGATGTTTTGTCTGAGTTTGTTTGTTTGTTTTACCTTGTAGGTTCATCATAAGATAAAACTGAATAATATTTCCAAATAGCAATAGCTTCATGATATAAAGCTACTTGAAAACCCAAAAAAATGTATCTACCACTTGGTTAGCTACTTTTAAAATCAAAGCAAAGAGATTTTTGTCTTTCTCTGGGATACTTCTCAGAAGACCACAGTGGGTTTCTTGACAGTTCGGTTTAGAAATGAGCATATGTTCATGCCCCGTTTGAAGAAGAATTCAGCTGTGGACAGTCCAGGGTCTGCTCTACAATATCACAGAGTTGAAATCCGTTATCCAAAGCGTTTCTCTGATCAGTCCAAACCTATACTGGCTAGGAAGTTTTCTCAAGTATTGAACACTTTATGATTTTCTTATGTTCTTTAATGGCTAATAGCCCTGGGCATAGTCATCCTCATTAACCTGTTGAAAATGTAGGGCCTTGGACAACATTGTCTTTGTGTGGAAATAAGAGCTCACACACGTAGAGAAGTGTATGGAAATTCAAAGAAAAGGTCTCAGCATCTTTTCAATAGTTTGTAGAATTTGTATATGCTTGTGTGGAGTTAGCATTTTCACATATAGTGCACCAGGCTCTAATGCCTAATCTCAGTTTCTTGGTCATTTTCACAATGTCAGGTGTGGGTTCCATCCAATGGGACTAGCCTTAAATTCTATTTTAAAAAGTGTTTGGGTTAGGGTTAGGGTTAGGTTTAGGTTTAGGATTAGGGTTAGAGTTAAGTTAGAATTAGAGTTAGGGTTAGGATTAGGGTTAAGTTAGGATTAGAGTTAGGGTTAGGATTAGGGTTAAGTTAGGATTAGAGTTAGAGTTAGGATTAGGGTTAGAGTTAGGGTTAGGGTTAAGTTAGGATTAGAGTTAGGGTTAGGATTAGGTGTAGGGTTAGGATTAGAGTTAGAGTTAGGATTAGGATTATGGTTAGGGTTAGGGTTAGGGGGGTTAAGTTAGGATTAGAGTTAGGGTTAAGGTTAGGATTAGATTCCCATATGCTTTTTCCCAATCTTATACAAGTGTGTCCTGCAGGCCTGTTTCTGTTGTTGATTCTTTTTTTGATACTGTTCTGGTATGTGGCTGGGTTCTATTGATTATTACCTTTCTCTTCTGATAGTGCATTTAGAGTCTTCTAGCACTCTGAACACTAGTTAGTAGGGCTAAATCTTCTAGTTCAATGTTTTCCTGCTTGATGAGCTAAGTTAGTGTTGTTATTTGTTTTGTTAGTGATAACCACTCTGAGTGGAGTAAGATGGGATCCTAATGCAGTTTTAGTTCACACTTTTCCCTAAGGCTCTCTCATGCTTGTGTTGTTTCCATTGTTTTATATCCAGGACTCCTCAGCCTGTCTATTATCATTTCATTCGGCACCTTCTTTCCCTGCCAAGTGTTCAAACAATTTATTGACCTACCCCCCTTTTTTTGTTCCAGTCCTGTTTGAAGCAGGTCATGGGAAACTGTAACCCTAGCCTTGGCCCATACACAGCCATCACATTCCCATTTGGTAACAGCTAAACGTGTCTTCTGACATTACTAAATGCTCTCCACACTTCTCTGGCCAGTTAAGAACCTTACTCTTATCTTATGCACTGGGGAGTCTTATTCTCATTTTTCTTACAGATCTTTTGTTTTACAGAACAAAATGTGAATGAAATGAAAGCGCATAAGAATAGCTCTTTTCATGTAACTGTCATTTATTCAGTCTATTTTAGTAAAATTTCTATTATTTAAGAAGGTTTATGAGACCATAGTAACCCATCCCCTCTCTGAGGGCACTAGACTAGTCTCAGATTTTCTATGTAGCCAAGAATGAGTTGAATTTCTGACTTTCCTGTCTCTGCTTCCCAAGCAATAAATTGCAGCCATGAACTACCATCGACAGTTTATGACGATGTAGGGATAGAGATCAGAGCTTCCTGCATGCCAGGCAGGCATACCAGTGAATTATGTGTGCATACACCACAGTGTCTTTTCAATTATCTACTGCTACCACACTCAGAAGCTGGCCTCTGAAAGTATAGAATCATTTCTAACAACATGAGTTTATTCATTGAACAGATACCTGATTCTTAGTTTATCTCATAGTTGGACAGTTACAGGATATTGGAAAAGCCATTTAAGATCTCCCTCCTTCCTATAATTTGTAGAGAAGTAAAAATTACCAAGAAATATATCCAAAACTTCCTACTTAATTACATTTATACTGAACAATTAAGATCCTTTATCAATAGCAATTCTGTCTTAAAATTTTGTTTTTATTGCATCATTCTTTTCCTCCATGGATGCATTCTGAATACATTCAAATTATATTCTTTCAGAAACACAATTAATCCATTTACTCATTGTCATGTTACTTATTAATGAATTGTCACAAAAACTGGTAGCCCCAAATAACAGTATCTTAGTTACTTTTTTATTTCTGTGATAAAACATAACCAAGGCAACTTGTAAAAGCAAGCAGTTACTGTGGGGCTCATAGTTCTAGAAGACTGGACTTCATGACTATCTTAGCAGACCTTCCTCCAACAAAGCCACACCCCCTAATCCTTCCCAAATAGTTCTATCAACTGGGGACCAAGCATTCAAACATGTGTGTCTGTGGGGACTGTTCTTATTGAAACCATCAGAAGCAGTGACTTACATTTGTACTTGTCTGGAGGCTGTTAGGAGGCTCTGCCATGTTCTGTATCTCTTCCTGGTTCCATGTCTTCCACATGTATCTGATCCTCTTTAGACAATGGGCAAGCTGCGGTGATTACATAGAAGACATTCAGGAACAAGCATTCCCGTGGGCTAGGTTTCAAATGGAAAAGAAAAATCTCTATTTCTGTCCACATTCTACAAATAAAATAGTAAAGCTCAAAAATCAAAGGCCATTGTAGGGAATAGGGAGATGGCTCAGTGGTTGAGAGCACTGGAGTCAGAGATTCAGAGCTGGACTCTTCCAGAGGACCGGCTTGATTTACAGCACTGACAAAGTGGCTCATACCTTTTCGAAACCCCCGTGTCTGGGGATCCGTCATCCTCTTCTGGTTTCCTCGGGCACTGCATACATGTGGTACACAAACACACAGGTAGGCAAAATACCCATAGATATAAAATAAAATCAAACTCAAAGGGCAGGGAGTGTACCTTTCACCCACAATGAATCAGAAACAAGATGTGAATGTTAAGAGCTTAAAGAGCTGGAAGTAAAAATCAGTCATTTCTAGCATCACATGTTTCCCACGTAACAGTCTCGAGTGGATGAGAATCCCTGCTTGCAGCTGTTCCATTTAGCTTCAGTCAAGGCAGGAGCTCAAAGAGTGAGTGCCAAAGGGATTTATTTGGAAATTGGGTATGTAGAAATGAAAATAAGGCAATATGTATATATTTCTGACCATATAACCTCAAAGACAAGATTGTTCTCTAAATATGACTTGTAAAAAAAAAAAAAAGAATGAAATGCAGAGCGTGGTGATTCACACTGGGGAGACAGAGGCAGGTGGATCTCCGTGAATTCCAGGCCAGCCTGCTCTAAAGTACAGGACAGCCAGGGCTACACAGAGAAACCCTGTTTCAAAAAACAAAGAAACATACCCCCCTACAAAAGCCAAGAAACAAACTAAAACAAAACAAAACAAAAAAGAATAAAACAGCAAATACCAAAGAGGATTAAACAGAGCAGAGACATTTTTCTAAAGTCTCTTCTTCCTCAGTTTTTGCTTTGTTCCTTTCTGTACTGGGTCAGGACATAAAAAAAACTCTTTCTAGCTTTAAAGTGAATGCTTCAAATTACTACTACTACTACTACTACTACTACTACTACTACTACTACTACTACAGAACTGTATCTTTGTGGCATTTTCTAACTATAAGATATTTTAGGTTTCAGTTTATACTATGTGCCTAACATCTGCCCCTGTAATGAATAAGTTTCTGAGTACTGGCTGTTTCCTTTGTACTGGTGTGTAATAGAGAAGTCCTTTGCTTTCAGATCAGTCAGCAATTAAGGCAGGTAAAACGGATATGTGTTTTCATTTATATTCTGTTAACACTGATGGCTGTGATTATGGGTGGCCCATCCCTGGGGTTATTTTTAAAGTCGTGGTAATATTTACCCTGGCTATTTAGCTTGCTCACAGCGCACTTCCGGATAGTGGTTTAGAATTCAAGCGCCTTCCTGCTGTATTGATAGCTCACGGGTACCTTGTTTCAGAAAGATTTATTATCAGCTTATCTGTTTCAGATTTTAATATTCGTGGCATTCTGTGTGTACTAACTATTCACTGTCATAAACCAGTAGCGGGCTCTCACTAGTAGCAGGTGAACAAGAGGCAGAGAAAGGCACCCTGGTCCCAACGGCAGGCGGAGTTTCTGCTGTGGGCTCCAGCATGGGCTCTGCTCGTTCTTTCCGTAGACTATAGATCTACAGACACCGAGCAGCTGAAGCAGACCCTAGAGACCCTCCCTACTGAGCTGTGGAGAGACTTTGTGGAGAGCATGACAAAAGGTAATGAGACCCATCAATGGCTTAGTACTTACTCAGAAACTAAAATGTAGCGTTATCTATCCAGTGCATTGATAAACAAGATTTCTATAATTTAGTTACATAACAGTTGCTTTTAAAAATTATTTGTCAATAATGTACTCCATGCAGGACTTTGCATCTATAGAAAGCTAGGAAAACTGAGAATTGAAACATTTTGCTGCTCTTGTAAATCAGTATATTCTGTGTCATAGCTTTGCTAATTTGAATTTATTTGGATAATTTCACAGATTATTTTTAGACTTTTTGAAATCAAAATATATCTTATCTTCACCCTGTACTAAACTATGGAACTAAATTATTAAAGTATTCATTGAGATATTTATAATGCTCATATTATTTTGAGAGAAAATGTTGTCATATTTTCAAATTACCTCAAGTGTGGATGTGTGCTTGTATGTGCACACACACACGTGTGTGTGTGTGTGTGTGTGTGTGTGTGTGTGTGCTAATTCAAAAATCTTTTCCCCACAGAAGTATCAGCTGACACCCATTTATGTACCTCATGTAGTTAGAATAGCAGAAACTCATTCACTATAATCTAAGGGGGATTGTTCTTAGTCGTTATCTAGTGGTCTGGCTGACATTGAGTGAGGACTCTGGTGGGTTCTGCTGGTCTGGCTGA
>JADRCD010177570.1:0-16116 GCA_019843815.1 Montemys delectorum
TTATCCACACAAAAGATTATTACCTAGTGTACCCCAAGGTGACTTTGCCTCCACTTCAGCCTGCCTGGAACTTACAGCCATTCAATCTCTGGCTGTGAATTCTAGGTTCCCAGGAGGGGACAGAACACCTGAATAAGGAGGATGGTCTTAAGAGTCAAGTATTGTAAATCAATTTTTATTCTTAAAAAATACAATGTTTCAAAACAGGCTATAAAAGTACACTTAATATAAAGAGATAAAAGCAAAAAGGAAAACAAAAACCAATCACAAGAACATATAGCTTCCCAATAACACAAAGAATAATAAAACAATGAAAAGCAAAACTTCATCCAAATCTGTAACAGAAAATTATTGTTCAATGGCATTTTCTCACTGCACAATTAGCAGTACAGACCTACAGCTAGTTTGTCCTCTTGGCCACTTGGTGGCACGACAGTCTCCTCAGTACTCTCTCAAGAGGTGTTGTCAGAAGAGAAAAGGAAATAACACCCTAAATCAGCTGGTTTCCTAGCTAGGGCCTATGCACACTGAGGACATGAACTATGTGGAAGAAGATTCCTCCAAGGAAGTCTGGATGTTGGCAGGGAGTTCAGCAGTGGGCTCCTGAGGTGGCAGCTCATTCTGCAGCAGGCTCTCTTCCTGGGCTGTGGAAATTGCAGCTCTTCCTGTAGTTTTTGAGACCTGGAAGAGGAAAGCAGTTATTAAGATTCAGGCTTGGTGGTGACCCAAACGTCAGCTGTCAGGCTACAGCCTCCCAACACCTAAACCTGACAGTTAACCTTGATCTTTTAACTGAATTCCTTGGTCTTATACCTTCAGCCAGGGCAGAATTTCATACAACACTCACAAATACATAGGCTGACGAGCTGCCACTCAGACTTCTGTCAGTGCAAACTGAGAATTGAACAATGGGAAGAGACCTCATTGGGTCACAGGAAGAAAGGAGAAGGCCACTTGCCACAAAGCCCAATGACAATGAGAAGCACTCATTTGATGTTTGCATTTTATCCCTGTTTGGTGCTTCCTACCTGGAAAATCACAAGATCCTTCCATGACCTCTGTCATGCATCCTAGTAGCTGCTCAAAGCTCTACATAGCATCCCATTTATCAGGAGGACATGCAGGAATATGGCATGTTATTCACCTGTCACCCTTGCAAGACTGCAGTTTAAAACAGAGCAACAATGTACAGTTGCCAATGATTCAGTGTCTCACAAGAGCCTAGCTTCCTAGAATATTTGTGCAAAGGCAGAGCAATGAACAAGTTCTTTCCATGAGGTGGGTGGCTGCTTGGGAGTGTGGGTTAGAAATGTGGTACTGGAAAGCAAAGATGGATGCAATGGGTAAGTGGTATCAGACAGTATTAACCTGACTGAACTGCTTGTCCATACCTTATACTGTTGTTGAATCTGGAGTTTGCTGGTCTTCTCCTGTGTGTCTTTACCATTCAGGTTCATGTCAACCAAATACTTCTGAATGAGGGCCCAATCAATCTGTAATTTCTTGCTCTCCTGCTTCAGGGTGACGGACATCTTCTTAGTAAGAGTGTTTTCCATCATGAGCCGGGTGTATAGGTTGCTGGAAACAAATTCTGCATAGTAAGACCCTGCTGCCTGATCCCCACATTTCTATGTACAGGTCAGTTAGGCCCACCAGGACCCTGGATGCCATGAAGACTTAATATATTTTGATACATCCATGACAGCTGCGCAATCAGCAATTTGTCATTTCAGGGAGGAAGAAATTGTTCTTGGAGTCTAAACCCCATTAAGGGCCCATGCTTCATCAAAGGAAAGAGAGATCTCCATCTATCATTGATATAGTCCAGTGCTCTGAGGCAACATTAATTAATAGGGTGGAAATATGTTCATAGTAGGTCAGTAAAACAGAGAGGAGGGCATTTTATCCTTTGTTACAGCACACTCAGCTCTGTAAACACTACTAGAGCTTCAGATGCTTAGTACTGCATAATAACTGTGCAGCATCACTCTCCTATTGAGTGGCTCCTGAGGATGCCTGGACAATGCTGGGAGGGGTAACTGCCTCTTACATATTTATAAAAACTGAGTCTAATGTGCCAAAGCACCCTAATGTCTAAAAATCAGAAGGGATAGAGAACCAGAACTGCAGAATCTCCAGTCCTGAAACAAATGGAAGGCAGAAGTTGCCATTTCACAATGTGTGGCCTCCCAGACCAGTTCTTACCTATAGAAGTTAATCTCTTACTTGAGCTCCTGGATGTTCTCTCGGGCCTCAGTGTTCTCCATCTCTATGTTATGCAGAAATGACATGACCTTCTTCTCCTCTAACTTCAATTGTTCATAGTATGGATTTAGCCTCTCCCAGGAAGATAGAAGTCCATGAACATAGGCTTTTATGAATATATCAGCTCAGGCTGGGAGTGGTCTTCCCCGGCCATGAATACCACGTTCATAATTCTACATACTGGGATCTTCATCATCTTTGGAAACTTGTTTTCCTGATCCCAGGACAGCAGAAGCTAGTCATCCAGATGCAGTTTGCCCTGGCTCTGTGTGTCCACTCAGTAGTGCTGGAGGGGCACTCTAACCACTTATGTTCTCAAGAGCCTAGGTCACATGTCTTTGCCCAACGGAAACCTGTGATTTTATTTTTCTTATTTTCACAAAAGACATTCTAAATCCTGAATAATTTATACCACAGAGACAGACTGTACACATAATTCTGAAGATGAGACCAGACATCACCACAGCTGTATAATCTGCACAGGATATACAAATGTATGGACAATTGTGAACACATAGGCAAAGAACAGTGTTGATTAAAGTGAGGGATCCCAGATTTCAGCATGAACATCACCTTGAAACTGTTATAAGAATAAATCCTCAACCAAAACACAGACTCCTATATTCCAATTGTGATCAGAGAAATATAAACATACAAAGTACATGTATATGTAGATGCACATGCGTGTGCACACACACAGATAGACTTGGACACACAAGAAGGAGAAAAGGAAACAATCAGAATGAGAGAGGCAGAGACAGAAACAGAGAGAGCACAATGAGATATAGAAGAAATGTTTGCAACATTACAGTCTCAGACTAAAAGACACACAGACAAAGAGGAAAGGCATGAGCCTTAGGCCTTCTACTTAAGCACTGTGATGAACCGTGCTGGACTAGGCACCTCCAGCTTCTACCTGGAGCTTCCAGACATTAACCAGCTGCCAAGCAAGTCCAAACACTCACCACAGACTCACAGCACCTAGAACCTCACAAAGCCAAATTCTGTCAAGGGCTTTCCAAATTCGTGCTGGGAGATCATTCACCACTGCCTCTATTCCTGAATTCTTCACTCAGAATAAAAGTCTCTCTTTTCAAATGGATTAAGCAGAAGAGTCCATTTCTCATCTAACCTCTGACCAAGCTTAAGGTTCTGCCTCTCCACTAAGCACCATTTATGGACATGAGTTTGGGCACAGGGAGATTCTGCTGGTATAGCACAATAGAATCTACCCCATTAAAAGGATAAGATGAGGGTGATGTTGCAGACCCTAGACTGACACCAATGGGTTTGGAGTAATGCATACCTATCATTCATGGACCCCTCTGTGAGGGAGATCAGACGATCTCTCTCCTCATTTCTCTTCTGGTTAACGAGCTGCAGCTCTTTGGTCAGCCTCTTTTTTTCCTTCTTGAACTGCTTCTTCCTTAGGACAGTTGCAGGGGGAGATGTCTGTCTGCCAGCCTCTATATGTAAAAGAACACAAGAATATTTCCATGTGAGGATGCATATTGTGTAGACACACCACCCAGAAAGAGAACATGCCTACATCTAAGGAATGGAGAAAGTAATGTTCTGAATCCTTGATGTTCAGGAATTATGATAATCTTGGAAAGTCTTTAGCTTCCCAGAGGCTACAGTTCCTTGCCCCATCACTAGGAAGGACAGCTTAGGTCTCCCCTGCCAGGAAGATTAACATCCACTTCCCAGGACTTACTCCACATTCCCCAAGACCACCTCCTTTGTCCTTCATTACTCTGAGATGAAAGGCCAGCTTCCTTCCTCTTCTCTCTATTCTCTCTCCCATCCATATTGGCTGTCCAAAAAAGTCTTCTGAGTCGGGCAAACATGTCCATCAATGTATCACAAGACACTGACTAAGAAACCTCAGTGAGCTTGTTGTCAGAACACTAGTGACCTCACAGAGTATGCCAAGAACTCTCCAGGAGACAATAGAATGTCCAAGAAGGACTGCTGATGTCATGGGGTACAGCATTTAGCTCCCCACTAATGTTCTTCCTGTAGTGATAGGAAGCTGATATGCCCTTTTCTGGAGACACTTTTGTGACATAGCCTTTGAGCACATCCTCCTTCCAAAGCCAGGGTTTATTCCACTCTTGATTGACAACTCCTAAGTAATTCTTATGTGTATACTTGAGTGTTTCCTTTCCAAACTCTTCTCAGAAATGTCTCATCTTACCTCAAATTTTCCTCAATCAGCAATATGAGCCATTAAAAACTACTGAGAATTCACACCAATTTGAATATGCAGCCAAAAATTTCTCCAGTCTCATAATGTACAAGTGTATGAAATCACATCCAGCAAGAGCTTGCTGGGCAGGAAGCAGTCTGGGTGTATCTTAGGGGTATACTCATGAATCCTTGTGCTTAGCATTTGAAAGTACCACAAGATGCCTTAGGAGAGAGATATGGAGCTATCATCATGCTGGCAATTTTCTGGTGATCTGTTGATGGAGGAAACTGAAATATTAGAGCCACCAATGAAAAAGCCCTCAGGTTGAGTGTGGGGCTCTTCTCTCTGCAAAAAAGTGACCAATAGGGATGGCTTACAGTCCCCTTTTAGCTATACCATGATATTCTGTCTGCAAAGAAATATATAGTAAACAGAGGTGGGGACGTGTAGGTAGAGGGTATAGGAAAATATAATAGATATAGCTCATTTGACAGATAAATGGCCCAGATTCTGTGTTTTGGTTCATGGTTGGTCCCATAAACCACAAAAAACCTATCTCAGTCAAACACAGGTAGTTTACTGAATGCAGAACTTTATACTGATTAATCACAAACAATAGCTCAGGTTTTAGGGGCTGAGCTATGGCCCCAAACATTTATCTTAGTTATCTTATAAAACAAAACAAAGAAACAAACAAAAAACCAAAAACAAAACAACAATACAAAACTTACCAAAAAACCAACCAAACAAAAAAAGCACAAGTAGCTCATATGAAGTTTCGGGAAGTGTCCAGTGTTCAGTTCTGATCAGCCTATTTTAGATATAACAGTGCATATTGACTCTGAAATAGACCAATCCTGTATAAAACTTTGTGGAACATTGTAAGATTAACAAATGTCATTCAGAACATAATGGGATATGATCACCATGACCTTTCTCTGAGTCAAATTTTTTTTCTGTGTCAATGATATGCAAGTGTATTACAGGAACAATCTGTATAGGGGGCAGACATAAACCAAAATGGCTGCAGCTATACTGGCCGGTACATGCCTCAGCATTAGAAAACACATGTGTTAGTGACTAGTGGTGTTCTAACAGTCCTAGGAGGCTCCACCTGTAAGCCTAGCTATCAGAAAGTGGAAGCAGGATTATCTGAGCTGAAAGTTAACCTGGCAAGTCAGGTAGAGGACAATATGTGATATCTGAGACCCTGTTTCGCAAAACTACATTGAAATACACCCACATCCAAGGCTCAACTCCCAATCCTTGTCTATTATAAAGAACTTAACATTCTCTCCATTCCAGTCTTTCTTTCTCAGAAGATGGTGCAGAAATGTAAATGATCTTTCTATTGTAAGGACCTTGTTCTATCTTTCCTTAGTTCTACATTAGGAACAAATGAAAGTGGGCATCACCATCTGGAGAACTGAGCAATATCCACTGCTACCAGGATTACACTGTGGATGTGACAATCTCTGGCTTCCCAGATTGTTGCTGCCCCAACAAGAAGCATCAAGTGTTCAGGCTAAAGCCCAGAGATGCTTTTAAGAGGCTAGACAGAAGCCATTGGAGATATTCCACGTTCTTGTCCTTAGATTAAATCAACTGACACAAGGTGAACCTGGTGAGGTATTTAACCTACGTCTTACTCCTATACTCGCCTTTCTGAGTACAGCACAGGACAGTGTTCATGCACCTCTATTCCCGCATTATCTTGATATACTTCCCAGGAAGCAAATTTTTTATAAAATTGGTTGTAGTCAAGCAACTACTATGCTGATTAAGATGAGAAGGGTACCAATAGTAAGTGACCACACTGTATTTGTTTACACAAGTACATTAGTTGCAAATGGAACATCACTGAGCAGTGGTACACCAGCATCGAGTCCTGTTTTTTTCTGTGTCTAGACCTGGCTACCAGGGAAGGTGAGAGCACACCTTAGCTTCCTCAGCAGGGACAGCATGAGTTGGAATGGGTTGAGCACTACTGCTGAGGCCCTCCCAATTCAGGCAACAAACACATTCTCTCTTCTACATCTTAGGAACTCCTTTTGAGGGCATGGATCTTTTCTAACCATGGTAAGTTCATGCAGATTTCTTTCCTAATGATACAAAGTTCTAACTGATAAGGCTTGACACCCTTGAATAAATGTAGCAAATTCTACATATCATCCAGCTATTTCATATTGTTGCTATAATATTCCTCCAGTCATGGATGCTAAAAAAAAAATCCAAAAAACAAAAAGTAAACCTTGTCTCAGAGCAGGATGATGAGGACCACATGTCCTATTATGTTCTGTATGTTACAAGGTTTGATATCTTATGAAATTCCATATGTATATGTTTCAGATTGGACCTGTGAAACATAAGGTCTGTATGAATTATTACGTCTAAAATGGCTTGAATCATGGCCCTCATAGGTAGCATTTCCAGCCCTTGTACATGAGCACTTTGTGGTTTTTACACTGAGATGGTCTTGAGAAATGTCTAGTACTCAGTTTTGAGCTGTTGTCTTCGTTGTTCAGTCTTCAGATGGGCATTCAATAAACCTTCCCTGTTTAACTGAATCAGTGTTTCTATAGTTTTTTGAGTGACCCCTGTACACCAGCTGTTCCATTAAGCAGCACTCAGGACAATGATCCAAGCTCAGTAATGGTGATATCTTGCCATAAATTAAGTGACAAGAGGGATGGGGAATTTATCACTTGTGATAAGCATCAGGGGTTTCCTTGGCCTTTTTAGGTCCCTGTTGGCCATGTGAAACAGCTTCAAGAGACCAGTTCTGATGTTCCTTGTTATCATGTTCCCATGATGATGCACTCAGACATGCCTGAAAATAACAAGAACGCTTGTCAGAGATCTTGATTGTATAAGGGAGGGTACATTGCTAGCTTATATTGCAGAATATTTGGTCATGATGTAAAGCTCTAGATTGTATTAATTTCTGAAAAAAAAAACTTTTTAATGTTGTAGCTCAGCCCTAGCACAGTTCTTTAACCAAAGAGCTTTATGTTTATTGTCCTTTTTGTCGTGTAGTTCAGCCCTAGTGCACATTTTTATTCCAAAGCAAAAGAAAGTCAACTACAGCTCAAGATGCAGAGCAATTTACCATTGAAAGGGAATGAACATAACTAAACCAAAGGAAGGTCTCTAAGTTGAAGGATATTTAAGATACTACAGAGAGAGATAAAGAGTACTTGCCGTCTGGGAAGTCAGTGAATTAGGAAGGTCAGCTGGGTGCTTTTCCTGCCTGTCTGTGCTGGCACGTTTTCACTCCAGTACCTGGCTCCTGAGCCTCATTACTAAAATTAAATAGTTTCTATTTGTGTATTTTTAAAAACTTACTTACTGATCCATTAGATACTTTTCACGATATAACACTTCCTGGTTACCACTCCACCAACCAGTCAAACCAGGGCTTTCTTCCCCTCTCCTTTATCTGTATGAGGGTGCTCCCACATCCTCCCACCCTCTCCTGCCCTACTGCTTCAGCATCCCACTACAGTGGTGCAAAAAACTCCAGAGAACAAAGGGCCTCCTGTCCTTTTCTGCCAGGCAAAGCCATTCTCTGCTACAATGTATCTGGCGCTATAGATCCCTCCCTGAACACTCCTCAGTTTGTGGTCTAGTCTTTGGGAGGACTGGCTGGCTTGCTAGCAGATGTTGTTCTTCCTATGGGGTTTCAATCCCACTCTGTTCTGAAAGGTTTTCCAAAAGCTCCCCAACAAGTTCCCTGACCTCAGTCTAACGGTTGGTTCCAAAGGTCAGTTGCTGGCTGGACCTCCCAAAGTACCGTCACTCGAGGTTCCTGTCAGCAAGCATCTCTTGACATCAGCAACAAGTGTCTGGTTTGGTGTCTGTAGACAAGATAGATCTCCAGGTAGGACAGTCCCTGGATGACCCTCCCTATAGTCTCTGCTCCATTTCTTTTCTCTGTTCTTCCTTTCCTCAGGGATATTTCTTGCTTTAAAACTTTAAGATGGGTGGGTGGCACCATCCCTTGATAGAGGGATATGCTGGGGGTTGAGTGGGTGTTTGCAAAGGCATATCTAGCAACTAGAGGTGGTCTCTGTAGGTTCTATCTCCCCCTTCTCTTCCCATTTCAGTTACATCAATCCCCATTGTATCCTGGGAACTTCATGTTTCCTCAGGTGCATTTCCACAGGTTCTCATCTCCTCACCCCAACCCTACATATTTTTGTTCGATTTCCTGACCCTCTGTACCTCCCTCCCATCTCCTCCAGGACCTGATATTGTCTGCCTTATTTCCTCCTCTCTCCCTCCCCCTCAGGTCCCCGCTACCTCCACCTCACACGATCATCATGTTCACTGCTGCCCTCTTAGTGTAGGACAGAAATATCCATACCCTGGACTTCCTTCTAAGCTCCATATGTTCTGTAGGTTGTATCATGGGCATTGGGAGGTTTTGGGTTAATATTCACTTATCAGTACATACATACATGTGTGTTCTTTTGTGTCTGGTTACCTCATCCAGAATGATATTTTCCAGTTTCTGGTTATTGTAAATAAGGCTGCTATGAAAATAGCAGAGCACGTGTCCTTTTTATATGTTGGAATAGTTTTTGGGTATATGCTCAGTAGTGGTATCGCTGTGTCTTCAAGAAAAAGTATTTCCAGTTTTCTCTGGAACAACCAAATTGATTTCCAAAGCGGTTTTAGAAGCTTGGAGTCACACCACCAATGGAGGAATGTTCCTCTTTATACACAGCATGGCCAACATCTGCTATTACCTGCATTTTTGGTCTTAGCCATTCTGATTGGTGTGAGGTGGAATCTCAGGGTTGCTTTGATTTGTATTTCTCTGATGACTAAGGATTTTGAACATTTCTTTAAGTGCTTCTCAGTCATTCGTGATTCCTTGGTGTAGAATCTTCTGTGTAGCTCTGTACTCCACTTTTTTATAGGGTCATTTGGTTCTGTGGAGTCTAACTTTTTCCATTATTTGTATATTTTAGACATGAGCCCTCTATCAGATGTGGAGTTGGTAAAGATCTTTTCCCAGTCTGAGGGTTGCTTTTTTGTCCTCTTGACAGTGTGCTTTGCCTTACAGAAACTTTGCAATTTTATGAGTTCCCATTTGTTGCTAATTGATCTTAAAACATAGCACGTTATTTTTTGATTCTAAGTTCTTGTTGTTGTTGCTCTTGCTGTTGGTAAAATAGATTGTGTTTCTTATTCCTTTGGAATGCTATAACAATACTAAGAAGCTGAAACCTTTTATCATCTTTCATCACATTTAAAAAATAACATTGTCATCATGGGATTGTGTTAGATTCTCTAAAAGGTAAATACCAGAATAAAAACACGTTCAAAATGATTTACAATATTTTCAATTTTTAAAGAGATATTTTTAAATTACTAGAAATTAAACCTAGGAGAAATGTCAGAGATCTAGTAATTCAAAGATGCTTTTGTCTTTTCTATTCCCTCTCATTTTGGGTCAGACTTAGAGATGTCTGATTGGTTTTCTAAATCTTATCAGAATCTGTTTTCTCTCTCCTCATCCCTACATTCCTCCCTTATTCTGTCCCTTCTCTCCTCTCTCTCATATGTCTCACTTTATATACATATATATATATGTATAGTATAGCATGTATACACATACATGTATATATTTATACATAAGATAGTTGTATACATGCTTTACATACACAAAGAGAAATATTAATAACCTACTGATTCTGCTATTGATTCTGTTTCCCTGGAGAATTCTAACACTATACTAGAAACAATCATGTGCTATCAGATGAGCCACATTTCTCCAGAAACCAGTCTTCTTTAGAGTATTTGTGATCAGTTCTGAGTCTAAGAATTAGTCAGATAGAGGAAAGTAACATAATTCCACTTCTTAACACCTGTGAAAGACTTTCAACAAATGTCTTTCTACAAAGCCTTAAGAGAGCTGAGCATTAAATTAAGAAGTTCTCGTTATTGATCTAAACTATTGATACAGAAAAACTAATGTATGTAGCACTGGAAAAGAAAGGTGTTGATTGGTGAACAGTGCCAATAGGATTCCAAGAATTATATAAGGTACAAAAGATCATATAAAACAAGAAGGGGTGAGAGATAGCTACAATAGCACAGTGCTTGCCACATAAACATAAGGGCCTGATTGCAATCCCCAGCATCCACAAAAAGCTGGGTATGATGGTACGTACATGCAATCCCAGTGCTGGAGAAGTGTAGCCTAACTGACAAATGCCAGGTGTCAGTAAGAGGCTTTTAATCTACAAAGTGATACTTCAGGCTGATATTCGGCCTCCACACATGTGTGCACACATATGCTTATAAGAATGCACGCATACACACACAAACACACACACACACACACACACACACACACAGAGAGAGAGAGAGAGAGAGAGAGAGAGAGAGAGAGAGAGATACCCTTGAATAGAAATTGACTATTTTTTACAGTCTTTTACTGTATTTCATACAATATATAGTAAGAGCCAAAGGCAGTGGATAACAACAGTAAAACAAAGTTTGCTGGGTACAAGAGGGCACTTGCACACAAAGAAATTGTGACTATATGCACAAGGTAAAGCCAGACAAAATTCCAGCTCACAAAGGTGAGGTGGTCACCAAATCTAACCCCTAGCTAATAAGTTATCAGCAATAGATAGTTTCTATGAGAAGAGAAGCCATCTGGAGGATATGTGTCCATTGAAATGCTACTCATGCTCCAGTAGGTGGCCCTATATCCATACATATACTGACAGCATTTACTGGATTTAGTAAACTAAAAGGGAAGAGGAAAAAGTAAAAAGAACACATGAAATTGGGAGGAAATATTGATGGGTGTTAGGGGAGGAATTGGAGATGAGGGGATGGGAGTGGACTTAACCTAACGAACTATATATATACATATACACACATATATATGCATATATATATATATATACGATATTCTAAAACTAGAGTTAGTTTTGAATTTTGTGAAAATATTTTTTCATAAAATACATTCTTATTATGATTTCTATTTCCTTCCACTGCTCCCAGTTCTTCCTCACCTCCACTCACATCTGGATCCACACTATTTTTATCTTTCATTAGAAAACAAATAGCCACTAAGAAATGATAATAAAAAAATAAGATAAAACCAAAATAAAGAATTTGGAATAGAACAGAACAACAACAACCACCCATAAGAAAGAGAGACATATGTGTTTTCATACTCAGGTTCCCATAAATACGCAGAACCAGAAGCCATAATACATATTCAAAGGACATGTAAGGTAGCAGAAAATAAATGGCTTAACATTATGAGATGAAGAACATGCCAAAAATCCATTAAGTTTGTTTTGTGTTGGCCATCTTCAATGGGGCATGGAGTCTACATTTAAGAGTGTTTTGTTTTCCCTTTGCAGGTAGCTATTCATTGGACAGGGCTTCTGGGTTAGGTGTGAGGGCATGTATCTATTTCTGCTAGCTCTAGGACCTCATCTTATGCAGACCTATGCGAGCATTATGGATGCTGCCTCAGTCTCTGTGTTCATAGGTGCTGCAGCCCTGTTCTGTCCACAGGCCTTGATTCCTTGGTTTCCTCCATGCCCTCTGGGTCTGATCTTCTTTTGTTTTGTTGTCCACAGAGTTCTCTGTACCCTGAGGGGAGAGATTTTAGGGAAATACCCAGTTTAAGACTGAATATTTCAAGATCTCTCACTGTTTGTCTATGATCTTTGTTCCTATGGGCTGCAGGAGAAAGCTTCTCTGATAATGGATGAACAAGGCACTCATCTGTAAGTTTAGGATGTCATTAGGAGTTATTTTATTGCTATGTCTGTCAGCAGATGTCTTAGTTAAGGTTATATTGCTTTGAAGAGACACAAGGCAACTCTTTTTTTATTACATACTTTCTTTATTTACATGTCATATAATATCTCCTTGCCCAGTTTCCCCTCGGAAAAAAAAAGAAAAATAAATAAAATAAAATAAAATAAAATAAAAATAAACAAAAAGAACCCTGTTCCCTCCTTCTGCTCAACAACCCACCCTCTCCCACTTCCTAGCCAAGGCATTTCCCTACACTAAGGCATAGAATCTTCACAGGGCCAAGGACTTCTCTTCTCATTGATGATCAACTTGGCCATCCTCTGCTACATATGCTGCTGGAACCCTTAGTCCCAGCATGTATACTCTTTGGTTGGTTGTTTGGTCCTTGGGGGCTCTGAGTTTACTAGTTAGTTCATACTTTTTTTCATCATAAGGGGCTGCATAACCTTCAGCTCCTTGAGTCCTTTCTCTAGCTCCTTCATTGGGGACCCTGTACTCAGTCCAATGCATAGCTGTGAGCCTCTACTTCTTTATTAGTCAGGAACTATCAGAGCCTCTCAGAAGAGAGCTGCATCAGGCTCCTGTCATGCAGCACTTGCTGGATCCACCATAGTGCCTGGATTTGATGATTGAATACGTGAAGGATTCCCAGGTGGAGCAGTCTCTGGATTGTCCTTCCTTCAGTCCATTGTTAGTCTCTGCAACTCCTTCCATGGGCATTTAGTTCCCCCTTTTAAGAAGAAATGAAGTATCCACACTTTGGTCTTACTTCTTCTTCAGTTTCTTGTGGTTTGTGCCAAGACAACTCTTTTAAAGGAAATCATTTAATTGTGAATAGCCTAAAGTTTTGGAGACTTAGTTCACTATTGTCATGGTGGGAATCATGGCAGTGTATAAGCAGACATGATGGTGGAGGAACCAAGAGATCTACATCTTGATCCACAGGCAGCAGAAGAAGACTGTGCCACTGGACATATCTCAAGTTTGTATGAGAACTCAAAGACCATTTCCACAGTGACACACTTTCTTCAACAAGGCCATATCTATTCAAACAAGTCCACACCTCCTAATAGTGCCATTCCCTGAGAGCTAAGCATTCAAACACATGAGTAAATGGGGGCCATACCTATATAGTATTTGGTTTTCCCCTAGGTGCCTGGCTTATTTGGTCTGAAGTTCTTTATCACCTAAGCAGTGGTGAGTATGGATTTCCTTTCTTAGAGTGTCCTTAAGTCAAATTATCTATTGTTTGATTACTCCCACAAGCTTTGTGCCACTATTGGACTTGCATATCTTACAGGTAGGTTATCATATAGAGATCAAACTGTTTATATCTGGGTTGGTTTTACCTACCTATCTTCATTAGTGTATGTAGAGTATCTTCCAGACCGGGATCACTAGTTTATAGAAATAATGGCCCTAAGTTGTCACCAGCTCACTTCTCCATGTTCAGTGAGCTGTGTAGGTACTGTCTTCTGCACTTTTCACAGCACTTCTGACTTACTGTGAGTTTGTGAGGAACAACCTTGGCAATAGCCTGGTTTATTAGGAGGTTCCTATGGAACCGCTTTAGCCAACAACTTTATTAGATGTAACTCATTCTAAGTACTAGAAGCTACATCTATTATTGAAAGATATCCAGTTTGGACCCTCTCTGTCTCAGTATTTGAGCATTTCATTTAGATTGCTTTCATGTATATATATATGTGTATGTATATGCATATATATATATATATATATATATATATATATATATATATCATAGAAGTCTTCTGCTATATTAGGTTTTCATACTACTACTCAGCTAGTTTTAGCTGCCCTCCTCTCATTCCCTTCTTTGTGCCCTCTTCACTCCCCATTCCTATTTAAGATTATAAACTTTGGAGGTATTTTAAGAAAATACGTACATACATGCATGTACCTTCACCCACAGCTCCATTAAATAAGCAAGTGATTAGTTGTAAAATAAAGGAGTGTAAATGGTAAAGAAAGTCTTGTAGAAGAATTTTAATCAAGCAACATGGCCACTTGGCAAGGGATCATAGCCAAAGACCTTCTAGGTCTCTATGATCTGGCTGAAATATAGACACTCCCTTATTACACTTCTTTATTCCCTCTGGCAGTAATTGTTTGGTATACATCTTTAATCTGAAACAATCACATCTAGTTGAGAGGCAGACAAAGTGATGATGAATCAGTGAAAGATTTGACAGGATGAGTCAGAGATAGGATACACATGAATCACAGTAGAAAAACTGTTTAACTGGGGTAAAGTGTAGTGGAGTTGAATTCATTTGTGAGATCATGCAGTTCAGTGCCGGTCTGCAGAGGAAGGTGAAGTCAGAGAATGAAAAGAGCCAGAAGATTAGAACAAATTGCCAGAGTTAGTTTGAGGCCAAGTAGAACAATCCAGTGAGGGGCTGAAAGAAGCCAGATTGAATCAGTCAGATTGGAGAGGAGTTTGAGACAGAACACCTCAGTTGAACAAGCCAGCCCGTTCAAAAAGAACTGGATAGGATAAGCTCATTCACCAAAACCTACAAGATGTTAGCATTCTGTATAAACTCCACCCCACAGATACCTGGCAGCAGCCAGGTATACTCCTCCCCATGGTTACCTGGCAATGGCCATGTAGGTCTTGCCCTCTAAAGGGGATGCTTGCTCCATCCTCTCTCACACACTCCTGTTTTTCTCCCTTGCCTCTTGACACCTTGCTCTCCCTTTCTCCCCATTACCTTCCCCTCTCTCTCTACATGGTCATGACCATCCCCTATGTCTCTACTCTCTTCTTCTCTCTGCCTTTCTCGGCCTCTGCTACCCTCTTACCTCCCTTCCCCATGCCATAAATAAACTCTATTCTATACTATACTGGCATGTATCTGGTCCCTCAGGGGGAAAGGATACCTCAGCATGGGCCCACCTAGGCACCCCCTTCCCCCATACCCTGCCAGAACATATTCTTATAGCTCTTTCTCTTTTTATGATCACAACAAAGATGACAATTACACCTGATGAATACTTTTACAAAAATCTAACTGAAATTCTGGGAGTGTTAAAACACAATAAATCAGATTCAAAAACTCATGGGAGGTTATCTCAACACATATAATGACTGACGTAGAGGGGCAGCATAGCTGATGTTGATGATGAGGTGGAGCTTGGATCATTTTCTTAAACAAAACAATAAAATAATATCAAGATGTAAGTAAGATTCTCTGGACAAATACTATGAACTACTAGACTTAAAATGTATGGTTATAGAAGAAGGAAAAGAATGTCATTCTGGAGGTATACAAAACTTTTATTTAAATAATAAAAGAAAATTTTCCAAAATTAGGGAAAAGATGCCAATCCAGATGTAGGACTCATTTAGAATAACAAGCAGAAAAGACCAGAAAAGAATCTCTTCTCTTCTTCTTTATTTTCCAGACAAGGTTTCTCTGTGTAGCCCTAGCTGTCCTGGAACTCACTCTGTAGACCAGGCTGGCCTTGAACTCAGAAATCCACCTGCCTCTGCCTCCCAAGTGCTGGGATTAAAGGCATGTGCCACCACTGCCTGGAATCTTTTCTTGTATTATAAAGAATACTAACATCGAAAACAAAAAAAAGTATATTAGAAACAATAAGAGAGAAACAGAAAGTAACGTATATAAGCTATTCTACAAAAGAAACAGGAAAATTTTCAACAGAAACTTTAAAATACAGGAGAGCATGAAATTATGTGTTTCAAGTTTTTAAATTTAATAATTTTCAATATAGGTGTAGCACACTCTGATGTCACAAAAGCAAAATGAAAACTCCATCATAAATATAAGGCCAAAGAAATTTATAATCATTAAGCCAGTTCTAGAGAAGAC
>JADRCD010177576.1:0-20355 GCA_019843815.1 Montemys delectorum
TCCCGGGCCTGGCGGTGGGTAGCAGCGCCGCTGCACCTTTCCCGCACGGCGACTCGGCCCTCAACGAGCAGGAGAAGGAGCTGCAGCGGCGGCTGAAGCGCCTCTACCCGGCTGTGGATGAGCAGGAGACGCCGCTGCCCCGGTCCTGGAGCCCGAAGGACAAGTTCAGCTACATCGGCCTCTCGCAGAACAACCTGCGGGTGCACTACAAAGGTACGGGGCACGGGGTCCCGCGGAGAGATCCGACGGTGCGGGGCGAGGCTCTGGGCGAGGGAGGTGAGAGTGGGTTCCCAGGTGGGCAGGAGCTGGGATTCCTAGGCCCGGAGCAGGACGCTTTGAGGGAATCCGGGATGACCAGACACATCGCACCTTCTGATTTCCTCGAGATAAATCTATGGGCCGGAGTTGGATTACATTGTTCTCCAGGTGGAGGGTCAGGCCATCTCCTCTCACGCAGCAAGGGGGTGAGAGGCACGATTCCGTGGTACAGTTTCTAATTAAGGGAGAACAGAGATACACAGGAAGGGGAGGGAGGCGTGATCAGGGGAGGATTTGTCCCAAATTAGGCCAGAGATTGTCTAAGGGGACAAAAGGACAAGGGGCCCAAGTTGGCCATCCTTGCACCTCACTGAAAGCAACTGGGAGGGTGGGAGGGGAACCTCAGGGTTCCCTGTTTTCTTCGGGGAGCAGAGACCTCCCCCCTCCGGATTGGAAATGCCCTGAGTTTCCGGGTTGGTGTTACGTGAAGTTTTGTTGAAAACAGGGTTTTTAAAACATACCAATTAGCGTTTTGAAGAAAACTGCCTTATATTTTCCACCTGCAGTTAACAAAGTTGACCTAGGCTTCTGCTTTCTCCCATTCCCACTTTTTCCTAGGTTAATAAAACAAAGCTTTAAGCAAACCGGTTGTATAGAAAATTGTAAATGGCAGTAGGAGCTTTTTGAATTGTAGCTCAGATTAACGGCATAGGTCAAGTTTAGTTGTGTGGAAGGGGTAAAGAAAAATACAGTGGTATCAGTTTGAAGACATTCTGTGTTTTAGGCTCTAAATCTAAAGCAGAGGAGCTTTTAGATTCTAAGCAGGCTCTTTTTGATTGGCTTTAAAGGAAGGGCCTTTGGATCCTAGTGACATGGATGCAGAGGATATAAACAACCTTGCTGTAAGATTCTGAAAGAATTCAGAACAGGGTTTGCAAAGAATCTTGACAAATCGGCTACTATTTAATTGGAAACGCATGGCATCAGAAATCTGCTGAATGATTTGGCTGTAAAGAATCTACACAAAGATGGGCCTTGTTGAACATTCCTTTTTATTCTTGCCATACATCCAAAGAAGTACTTACTATTTTGAACGTTATGTTCCTTGATGTAAGTGGCTGGAAATTTCAAAATACTGAAGTTTTGTTTTTTCCTTCCTTTTAGTTAGGACATTTAGTTGCTTTGCTTGTGGATTATTACTTAGTTTTGTTTTTAAATTTGTGTGAACAGTGAGTGCTATGCTATGAAGTGTTTACTTCTGTTTTGGCAGCCAGAATACTTTTGTTAGATTTGACAGAACTTTATCATTTTAAACTTGTGGTTTATAGTAAATAAAAAGCTATAAGGTAGAGACTGTGTGTGTAGGGGAGATTAGTTAGTGAACAAAGAATCCTAGCTTTCCTGAGTCCTAGCAGTCACTGGTGATACTAGGTGTGTTACCAGACAGGGCCTCAGCCTCTTCTGAGTGATGGGAGTTGAGCTGGATACTCCGTAAGGGATTTTAGCTTAAAACTCCTGATTATGGTTTATTTAGCATTGAAATAGACCTTGCTTAGTTGTGTTTACTTCTTTTATGTAAAATGAATCATCTGGGCCAGAGACAAATGTACACTTGTGTGGTTGGGGCTTGAATGTTAGGATACTGTTGTCGCAGTTATTCTTTCTGTCGGCCTTTTTATGACTCTGTGTTGTGTAACGTTGAGATTCACTTTCTGGAAACATCACTGTTTCATAAACATAGAGCATGAGTTCTGGAGGACAGATTCGTTGTTGTCATCCCTTTCCCATTTTTCTCTCCTCTTTGTCTCCCTTTCCAGTGTTACAAAGACAGTGGTGTCTCTTCCAAGCCCTCATCTAGCCTTGTTATTTTAAAGGCTGTGCATTCTGTAGTTGCTGTTTTTCCTGTGTGTCTTTTGAGAGGATGCCAAATACTCAGGGCAGCTTTGACTCAGGAGCAAAACAGAAGTGCTGTAGGTAGTGAATAATAAAACTTAAAAGTCACATTTAAGAATAGATGTTTTATGTAATGTGTTGTGTTGTGTTGATTTCTTTAACATGAAAAGTTACTATTCTATTTGCATTTTTTCTGTATTACAAAATTTTAAAAGATCATACTTGTTTCTTAAGAATTATGATCATTTATTTATTTTCCTCTAAACACATTCTGTGTTTAAAATGTTTTCCTAAACTGGGATTGCTGATTATTGACATAGCTTCTTTGGTATTCTGAAGGTACCATGTTAACATTGATAGATACCTAGATAAAATGGATTGAATTGCAGAAGAGTTACTGTGTATATAGAACAGTGTATGTTAAGTTCCTTTCTTTTTACATTGTGTGTGTGTGTGTGTGTGTGTGTGTGTGTGTGTTCCTGTCTTTGTGACATGGTATAGGTGTGGAGCTCAGGGAATGGGTTTTCTCTTTCTTCCATGTGGGTCCTAAGGATCCAGTTCAGGTCATCAGGCTTGTTGGCAGGGGATAGCCCTCTTATTTTAAAACAATTGTCAGTATTGACCAATTTTTAAAGTAACAGGTTTAGACTTAATAACTTTATTTTTGATGAATATTAAAGAAACATTTAATGAATATGATATTGGTTTGGTGAGCCTAAATGTTTTAATACCTGATTTCATCGTTCACATCCCTCCCCCACCAACTCCCTCTCACTCCCCAACCCCCTCACTCACTCACCATCAGGAAGCTTTACCGAGACAAACAGATCTGACACAAGTAGATGTGTTAGTGAGAAGGTGTGTCTAACCTGAAGGTTAGATTTTTCAAGTCTCAAGTTAGCTAGGATTGAAAATTAATTTTGTGGGGCTGAAGAGACAGCTCATCTGTTAAGAGCACTTGTTGAGCTTACAGAGCACCTGGGTTTAATTCCTAGCACCCACATGGTGGCTCACAACCATCTATAACTACAGTTCCAAATAATCTGATGGCCCCTTTTGATCTCTTAGGGCACCAGGAACACATAGATGCATGTAGGGAAAACACTTCTACACAAAAACAAAACAAAACAAAACAAAACCCATTTTTAAAAAAATTTAAAGAAACCTAATATTTGCTGTCACCAAATTTTGTGACCTTTGCTTCATTCTTACTACATCTTTCCATTTGTGTAAGTTAATCTCACATTTCTGAAAGACATTTGACATCAGAGGTATTTCCACTAGGAGAAAAGGTAAGTTGAAATTCATTAATGCTTCAGAAAAGTTGGGACACTTGGATACTCTGCCTTAAAATGCTTAGGGCAGATGTCAAAGATTTGAAACTTGGTAGCCTAAGGAAGGGATGAAATGGTGAATTACACCTTTTAACTGAAGCATCTTTAACAATATCTTAATAAAGCTGGGCAGTGGTGGTGCACGCCTTTAATCCCAGCACTTGGGAGGCAGAGGCAGGTGGATTTCTGAGTTGGAGGCCAGCCTGGTCTACAGAGTGAGTTCCAGGACAGCCAGGGCTACACAGAGAAACCCTGTTTCGAAAAACCAAAACCAAACCAAACCAACCAAACAAAAAACCAATATCTTAATAAGTAGATACTGTTTTAGTGGGAGTGGGGGTCAGGGGAGTATGCATGTATGTATGCCTGAGTGCATGTGCCTTGGTGTCCAGAAGAGGACATTGGATCCCTTGGAGCTGGAGTTATTAAGCAGTTGTGACCCACTTGGTATGGGTGCTAAGAACTAAACTCTGGTCCTGGGAGAGCATTAAGCTCTCTTCAAATGCTGAGCCATCTCCCCAAGTCTCAGCAGTTATTAGTTTTTAACTCTTACTAAATATCATTACTGAACACTTTTGTAGTTTTTTTTCTTACTACATTTTTTATTTATGTGTGTGCATGCAGGCTTATGTGTGGTTGTATAGGCATGTACATGTGGAGGTTAGGGGACAACTTCAAAAGTTGGTTTTCTTTCCATGTTGTTGGTCCTAGGGAACTGAAGTCATTAGCAGCACTTCTATTCAGTGAGTCATCCCTCTCACTGAGCTGAAGTCTCAACAAGTATTTTAACACTCATTTGCTTACAAGGAGGAGGTCTGTTAAAGATTGCAAGGGTGCTGAGAAGATGGCTTAGTGGATACAGTTTAACATTTATAAACTGTACAAGCGTGAGGACAGGAGCTCAGGTCACCATCACGAACAGGAAAGCAGGTTGTGTCAGTATGTGCCGGAAACTCCTGGGTGTGTGGGTGTGAGACTGGGGCCAGGGGGAGGCTGGCCGATGAACACAGGTGCATCTTGGGGAGTTATGAGCCAGAGAACAGCCAGTTCTGGGTTAAGTGAGAGATCATAAAATAAGAGTAAAGAGTGACTGAGGAAGACACCTCATTTCCTATGCACACTCATGCACTCACAATCACGCTATAAAGGGGTAATTTAAGAGAATGCTAAAAATCAGAGAATTTATACTGGGCATGGTGGTAAATACCTGTAATCTCAGGCTATGTGGGAAGTAGAGGTGGAAATTGTAGGCCAGCCTGGCCTTCAGAGTAAGATCTTGTATCAAAACAAGAAAATCAAAGAAATTAAATGTGAACTGAGTTTTCCCTTGGATCACTGCTAAAATTTGATGAATTGGCTTTGATTATAGTTAATAATTATCCTCAGAAAAAATAAATAGCAATAATGAGCAGTTGCTATTGGGTAGAAAATTCTGGTGAGTTTGTATTATGCCTTGTTTACTCAACCCATTTTTTTCACTTAATCCTTTTTGACATGTTTACTTGGTACTGGTTTCTGGCCTTAAAGACGATTAAAATACTGTCTTTGACCTCACAGAACTCAAGGAACATAAAATGGAGTGGTAAGACATCGTTGGAAGGGTCCAGTGGAAGATAGAGGTAGCTAACTCAAGCTGACCCTGGAAAGGGTTGTAGTACTTCACATCTTCCTAACCTTTAGTATACTTCCTCATGCTGTGGTGACTCCAGTCATAAAGTTATTTTAGTTGCTACTTCAAAACTGTAATTTTGCTACTGTTACCATCGTAATGTAAATATGTTTCCCCATGGTCTTAGGTGACACCTGGGAAAGGGTAGTTTGACCCCCCTCAAAGGTTGAGAACCTGCAGTTTCTTGGAGAAGTTAAGCTCAGTGGTCAAGCTTAAAAGATGAGAGTAAGATATAGGGTTGGGTGAAGGAAAATGAAAAGCATGGGGGAGGCAGTCATTGTTTTAAGTGTTGGATCTGTAAGCATGAAGGGACCTTATTGAATGAACATTTATTAAGCTGAGACCTTATTCTGTAGGAGCTGGAGAATCGTCCACAGATTTCAAATAGGAAGTGCCTGGCTCATTTTTATTTTTGTCAGACTACACAACTGGTTGAAAGATAGATTGGAAGGGGTAGAGAAAAGCAGATATATTTGTGAGATTTTGAAGGTAATACTGAGATATGAGGAATAATGTGAGGAAACAAGGAGGATTGGGTTCTTAGTGCTATTGAGTTCCTAAAGTAAGCCTTGAATCAAATACATTTTGGAAGATGTTAGCACTGTATTTTAATATCCCTGAGAATAAGTAGAAATGGGAACCTTTTGTTTCTGAGACAAGCTGTCACAGTGTAGCCTTGGCTGGCCTGGAACTTGCTATGTTGACCAGGCTGGCCTTGAACTCAGAGATCCACCTGCCTCACAGCTTTCTGAATGCTGAAGTTAAAGATTTGTGCACCCATACCAAGCCTCAGAAATGTGAATCTTAATCTTCCTTCTTCATGGAAACCAGGAGATGCCGAGGGTGGGGTCCGGGGAGAGAAAGCCTTACAGAAGGAGCAGAATAAGTGTTTTGGAATCAAGGTTCTTTAAGAGATCTCAGCAGTAGAAATTCACAAGTCTGTGCCTATTCTGTAGCTGAAAGTCAGCTACAGTTGCAGATTTTGAGTCTTTCCCCTATGACTGATTTACCTTCTCCTTTGAAGTCCTGGGGAAGTCCGGTGTCAGCTGAGCTACTTCTCATTTTATTGGCTAGAGCTTTTCCTGGGTTGTTACTGTGTGTGTGTTGGTGATCTTCAGATGGGGTGCTAGTTACTTTTCTCATCACTGTGACAAAAATAACTGACATAAGCAACATGGGGGCAGATTGGTTTCCTTCTGTTCACTCTTTTGAGAGGGTCCAGTGCTCCATAGTGGGAAAGGCATAGTGGGGTTCATGGTGGCAGCTGGAGCGTGAGCCTGTTTGCTTCTGTCACTGTAGATCAAGAAAGCAGTTAGGCAGTAAGGAGAGCTTGTGTGGCCTCTGACCCACCTCCAGCTACTCCAAAGGTTCCAGCTCAGTGGATGCCACCTTTTAAAGGTCCCGTAGCCTTCCCAGATAGGGCTAACAGCAAGGGACCAATTTCAAACACATGAACCTATGAGGGAGAGTTCACAGCAAAACCATAACACCCGCGTTGATTTAGTTCAGAGTGAGGGTAGATATAAAATGCAAAGTACTGTGGAACCAACATAGTCTGAGCCCCACTTTCTTCATTAGGGGCAGTGTGAGGCGCTGCCTCCTGGGAAAGGGTTGGGAAGAGGGGTGTCTGTTAGCACAGCCCTAGCACTCACCTTGAGGAGGTAGTTGAACTGAGAACTGTTGAGTGTGTGGAGGGAGAAAGCCCTAGCAGAGGCAGAATACCTACTGCATCATGAAGAGGCACATGGGGGCCCAAGAAGGCACGGTTTTGAGGGGCATGAGTGGTAAGAATAGTGCCAAGGGAGCTAAGCAGAGGAAATGAGAGAGGAGGAGGCAGCTCCTAGTGCAGTGGTGTGTAGTTCATTAGGCCAGGAAAGTTTATCACTGGATTTGGAATGAAGCCATTGTAGCCTTAGGGAGAAGAGTTTGTATTCCATGATGGGAGCAAAACCCAAGTGTCAGGAATTAAAAGAATAAGTGGAGGGAGGGGTTCAAGTAAAGAGGATATGGAAAAAAAAGTTTTCTATTTTTAATGATGGATAGTTACATTTTAACTAAGGGCTAGATCTTGATGTCATCAGGGTAGATGCAAATCCCACATAATCAAGACTTCCCTTAAAATCTGAAAGCACTGTGACAACAGTTATGACATTTCTAAGTCAGTCTTAATTTAGTTTGTGGGTAAAACTGAAGTGATGTGAACAGTGGTATGAGACTGGGATATTTTAGTTCAAGTTATTCACTACCAACCTTAATGTAATACTGACAGTGGCAATGGTTTTTAACACAGAGACACAGAAATCTGTGAGAAAAATGTGTATATTGTGGGGACATCATAAAAGTTGAAGTGAAATTAAAGCAACATTGACTGAAGATACTTGAGGGATGATGGGGTCAAGGCCAGGAGGAGTGTTTCGGAGTACAGGTCTTAGAGAGGAGAGTTCCTTCTCTCCCTCTTAGAGTAGTGGAAGATGTAGATTGGTGTACACAAATCACCTTGGAGTAGCAGAGTGGAGAGCTGACTATGACCACATCTGATTGCCTCCATTTTTTTTGATAAAATGGGCTCACTGAACTTAAAAGCTTGCTGCCAATGAAGAAGGTTTGGATGAGCCTTCTAGAATAATTGAAACGGTTGACTGGAGATTTCTGAACATATTCTAGGTAGCCCTGGGAGAGGGCAGGTGATGTTCTGAGTTCACAGCGTAATCATTTGCTCATAGACTTTTCAGCAGAGGCTGACATTTGGGGCTGTAGCAGGGAAGGTGACTGATCCTCAGGAAAGGCCCTGACCCTGGCTTTGTTTGTAGTGGTGGTGGAAGGATACGGATGAAGGGCATTTGAGGCCTTGTAAGAGATTCTCATGTAAGCTTGTCCTCAAAGAAGGGAAAAATCCTAAGGAAAGGTTTAGAGAGTTAGGTATTTAAAAGTGAAGTTTTGTGTAAGAAGACAACAGGCATTTCTGCTCCTGTGCCACAAATGCATTGCTGAGAAAACTCTTGTTTTCCACACAGCTGTGTGTTAAAAATAACAGGACTCTGGAAGCCTGGGACTGGGGTAGTTACTTAAGACTATGTAACACTGCAGCAGAGTGCTGCAGCTCTCACAATCCTAATGGTCTACAAGCCTACTTGAGTCCTCACTGGCATGTGGCTGACTGCAGCCTCAGATCCTGCTTCCTGCTTCAGGGTGTAAGTGCTTGACCTGGTTAATTGAAATGAAAAGCACCCCCCCCCCCCCAAAAGGAACTACAACTGTATTAGAGTGGCTAAATTGTAGCGATAGCCTGACAGTGCGCCAGTTGCTGGTGAGGATACCGAACAACAGGAACTCACATTATTGTTAGTGGGAATATAAAATGATACAGCCACTTTGGAAATGGTTTGGCAGTTTCTGACAAAGCCAAATATATTTTTACCCTACTCCCCAGCAGCTGCATCCCTAAGTATGCTTACTTAAATCTCACAGGAACTTGTATCTGAACTAATTTTGCCCTCCAAATTGGGCTTTGGAAACAAGACCATAACTGAGCTACACCTCTGCCCTGCATCAGTATCTGCAGCAGATTTACTTATGGTCTTTAAAAAGTGGTAGCAACCAAGATACCTTTCATTAATTGGTGATGTGGTCAAGAGACTTAAGTTTGATTTCATGGGATATTATCAGTGATTAATGAAATGAGTCATCAGGTCAAGCAGACATGGATCAATTTGAACTACATATTCCTAAGTGAAGACAACCTGTCTAAAAGGACTTAGTAGAAAGGGCAAAACTGTGGAGTCAATTAAAAAAAGTGGTCATTCAAGGAATAGTATCAAATAGATTAAGCATGGAGGACATTTTTAGGACAGTGAGAATATCTTGTTTGGTATTGTAGTTGTGGATACATGGTACTGTGTTTTAGGCAAACCATATAATACTAAGACCCATAATGAACACAAATTATTTTAGGAGATACACAAAAATTCCAGGGTAGAATGAAGAATGTGATTTACTTTCTATTAGAGTTCCAATGCATTCTGGATAAGTGGTTCACCACTGTGCTATATTCTATCCCCAGCCTGTTTTAATTTTTGTTTTCAGACAGGGTCTATATAAGTTGCCCAAGTAGTTATTGATTTTGCAAGCCTCTTCCTTCAATACCCTGAGTAGCCAGGGCGACAGGCCAACTTCACTAGGCCCAGTTTGACAAAATAGTCTAGGTTCTTTCCACCCCTTTCATTCTCCTTCCCCATCTTCCTTCACCACCACTCACTTTTCTCTTGTTCTTTCTGATAGGGCAGTGATTCTCAACCTATAGGTCACAACCCCTTTGGGGGGTTAAACAACCCTTTCACAGGGGTTACATGTCAGATATCCTGCATTGTAATTTATAGCTAGCAAAATTAGAGTTATGAAGTAGTGATGAAATGATTTTATGCTTGGGGGGGTTCACCACCACATTGAAGAAACAGTATTAAAGGCTCACAGCAATGGGAAGGTTGAAAACTACTGTGATAGGGTCTCATATAGCCCAGGCTGGTCTTGAACTCACTATGTAGCTGAAAACAACTTTGAACTGATTCTCTGCCTCTACCTCCTGAATGCTGGAATTGCAGATGTAAAGCACTCTACCAAGCTTGATAAAATAATCCTAACTGGATAACACATGATTGAAATAACCTTAGGGAACAGGGGAAAGTGTTGACCTCAGTAACTTTAGAAACTAATGGAGTCTAAGTAAAAGCAAAGCAAACTCAAACTATATCCTGAACTCTGTTGATAAAAGTCTATCTTGAGGGATTGTGGGCTAATTTTCTCATACTTTCAGCTTCTCATACTGTTGTACATGTGTGCTGGAAGTGAGATGGGTGAATTTGTACTCATAGAGGAAACCTTATTAGCACCCCTAACCTGTGGCCCTTGTTGTGTTGCCCTGATGGTGATGGCTTAACTTAGTGACATGCTTAGTAGTTCCTGAACTGCTGTGCACCACAGGGATATGCTTCTGTAAGAATCCCAGCTGTTTCTCTTCAAGGCCTTTGTTGTATATTGCTAAGCTTTTAAAAATTTGTCAGTTATTGAGAAAACTGATATATACCAAGTGGCATATTATGTTAGCACCATTCCCATACTTAATGCAAGTGAACTAATTTGTATTTAAGGAATATATTTTGTTGTAGCAGAACAGGCCTGGTTAGAATTTAGTATTTTTGAGGTGGAATAAGTTGCAGGTAGGTGCCAGAATCTAGAGTGTGGGCCTGGAAAGGTGAGCTTTAATTTGAAGTAGAAAGCCTATGATAATCACAAATAAGTACTAGCTTCATATAAGGGAGAGACATGTTGTTGGAAGAGTGTGTAAAAATGAGGTTAGACCAAGTCAGAAGTTAGCTGATGCAGGAGGCAGATAAGCTTGAGCCAAGATCTAAAGTGTAAATGTCACTTTTATGTCTTCAGATGAAGGGATGAGATAGGAGCCTTCCCCAAGCTGTAACATTTCTTTCTCTGTTCTAATTATTCCTAGGCCTAGGCCTTGAGGCTTCTAGTCTCTGTACAATCTCATCTTTCAATCTGCCTTCTCTTGCCTTCTGACTGAATTGCTCTGCTTGGTCTCATACTAACTTTGTTTGGCAATGTGTTCTAATCTTCTGGCTTATTATTCTCTGGCTCATTCTGTCTTCACCAGCTTGTTCTCTCTGCAACCTGTCTCTGTAAAACTGTCCGCATAAAACTCACACACACACACACACACACACACACACACACACACACTTCCTTTTCTCTCCCTGCACTGCTCTTAAGTAGCCTCTTTCTTGTGCTGTTTTTGGGAGAATAGCCTTTCTTTGACTCATTCTCTCAAATCTTTCTCTGATTTGTCACTTTGTCCGCCCTTCAATTAGGCATTACTTTAAAACATGGCTGCTTCCTTCTGCAAAGTAACCTTACCTTCATTGTTAGGGATTAAAGGTATGTATAAGATAAAAGTAATGTAGACAATTAAATTGGGAGGGGGGTTGTAAGAGAACAACAAAGAATAAGACTGAATGCTTTGCTTAACGTTTATAACTCTTGTATCAAGTTACCATAGTAAGAGCCAAGATTTTAAGCTCTACTAAATATAAAACAAACAAGCAAAAACACTTTATATATTTATGTTCATTTAAGAAAATATTAGTAGTGATGTATTATTTTGAAATATGCAGTTAATACGTTTGGCGTTATTTAAAATTTATATTGAGAAAAACGTATATATTTTCAGTATTGCCAGTCATAGACAAGCATCTACATAAGACTGTTAAATTGATTGTTGTTTTATATCAAACAACTTTTATAATACTCATTTTTATTGTTATAATATTTTATAAATTTTAAAGAATACGACAAAGAAGATATTGTAGGTATTGAAGGGGGGTCTCTGGGAGGAGTTGGGGTACAAAAGGAAACAAGAATGTGATTTAATTCTATTTACTTAAAATGTTTTTAAATGTTAACAAATTCAGATAAATTGAAATCATGTAACTTTTCTCATTATAATGCAATAAAACTTAAAAAAAAAAAAAAGTATGTATAAGGGTGTGTCTGTATTCCAGCCAGATCATATTGTAATCCATGATGTGTGTGGTCTTTGGATGTGATCCCTTGCCAGAGCAGCCATGTTGCTGGATTAAAGTTCCTCTGCAGTAAAGTGTGAGGAGGGCCTGAGCAGCCTCAGGAAGGACATCTTCCAGTTATAGGAGCAGCACACTACACTGTGACTAGAACAGGGGCCAACATGCCTGAGCAGAAAAGGCAAGGGAGCAGCCAGAAGACAGGGCCAGCAAGGTTTGCAGCAGTGTGTCTTTTAGGCTAATGGGGAGGCTTTGGAGGGAATGTTTCAGTCCTGTCTCTTAAGGGATTGTGTGAGAAGGCTGACTTACTCTTTCCAGAAAGGTATTAACTGGCTGGCTGGATATTGAAGAGTAGATAGGAGTGGGCTTTATTCAACTTTTCCCGTTTCAGTTAAATGAAATCAACAGATTGTTGAATACAGCCTAACAAGACCTAGTCTTGCTAGTTTTAGAGTTTTAAAGTAATGTATTGATTTTCTTGTAGAGTTATATAAACATCTAGTTAGCATTGAGGGCTTTGCAGTTATAAAGATTTAAATCTAACCTGGTATAGTGGCACTTGAAAGGCAGAGGCAGGCAGAACTCTAGTTTGAGGTTAGCCTGGTTTATATATATAGTGAGATCCAGGACAGCCAGCTACATAGTGAGATCCTGTCTCAAAAAGATTTAAAATTAGGAATCAGCATGATGGCTCAGTAGGTAAAAACACTTGCTATGAAGCCTGAAGACCAGAGTTAGATCTCTGGAACCTACACAGAAGTGGAAGGAAAGAATGACTCTACAACGTTGTCCTCTGACCCTCCATGTGTGCCCTGGGGCATATGTGTGCTTACATACATGACACATCTCCCTGTTCCCCAACATTTAAAAAAAAAGGTTTAAAGAAATCTTTTAAAGTAAGATTCATGAAGCCATACTCATAAAAAGAGTGCGGGTATCTGTGGTCCTGTTTGGATGTCATCCCCTAGTAGGGATTGGATTTAGGGCCTGTTTGCTTGTGTTAGGATACAACTGTATCCCTGGCTTCCTTTTACATTTTACTTTGAGATAGGATCTCACCAACTAGTCCAGGTTGAACTTGGATTCAGTTTCTAGGCTAAGCAGACACTGAATTTCCATCCTCCTGCCTCAGTGAGATGACAAACCTGTACTTTTGGCATGGCTCCTCCCTTCCTACCTTTTTCTTAAAACTACAGATTTTAAAATAATAGTCTTGTATCTGATGAGCAAAGTTAGAGATAGGCTCAATGTATCTGATATTACTAGCTTTGTCTAAGAGATAGCACTAATTTTCTTTCAAAGTTGTATTTATTTCTTTGTTTATTTAAATCTTTATTTCCTGTGCTGGGAATTGAGCCTAGGGCCTTGAACATTCTAGGCATTTGCTCTTCAAGCTGAGTCACACTTCCAACACTTCCTAAATTCTATTTGTTTTTAATGGAACTGGGGATTGGCCTAGAGCAGTGGTTCTCAACCTGTGGGTTGAAACTGCTTAAGGGGTGTGTGTGTGTGTGTGTGTGTGTGTGTGTGTGTGTGTGTATAGAATGACCCTTCATGGGGGTCACATGTCTGATATTTACACCATGATTCATAACAGTAGCATACAGTTATAAAGTAGCAACAATATAATTTTATGGTTGAGGGTTACCACAACATGATGAATAAATAGCATTAGGAAGGTTGAGAACCATTGGCCTAGAGCATTGTACATGTTAGGCAAATGCTCTACCACTGAGCTATATAACTCCAAGGCCATCTGTAACTTTTAAATTTAATAATGAATCAAATAATTTTAATTTTAAAGCTTATAGAACTATTCTATAATGTTTTAAGAAACACATAAAAAGATTTTTAAAAGATTTAAGATTGTGAAGAACTTACAGGTATTTTGCAAAACGAAAATATATGGGATTTTAATTTGCATGGATTTAACATGAGTCTACTAATTTGGAACAAATCATATCATCTCTATAAAAGTTTTATTTAAAAAAATGATGATAGATAATGCCTACGTACAAATGTTGAATGAGAAAATTCCATACAAAAATACGTACCACTTGGAGAAGTTGTATACCTTCCAGTATTCGTTCTTGTTTTCTTCTGCCTTGAAGTAGGAAGAATAGATGGGGATAGAGGCGGAGTGATTCCTAGAATTCTCCGTGTCCACAATCTTTCATGTAGGGTCAGAGCTCTTGTCGGATTGGGCTTCTTGAATTTAAATTGCAGTGCATATCCTGGCTTCAGAACTCCAAATCATCAGGGTTCTAAAACAGACATGGTTTCTTTCACTTTGTTTGCTCTGTTGTGAAGTGAGATTGCATTAATACTTTTCCATTGGATTGTTTTGAATATTAAACGAGTTACTAAATACAGTGTACTCAAAACTGCTTTTTTTTTTTTAACAGTACTAGATAATATTAACTATTATTTCTTAACTGTATATTGAGATTACTCCTAGAAGCTGTGGTTACTACTAGAAACTTTAATTTTCTGTTAGAATAAAATTTTTGGTAAATTAAAATAAGTTTTGGTCACTGACAAAATTTACTGTTTATTATAAAAACCCAATAACAAAATAATTGATTTAGAATTCCAATTAGAATGTATAGTTACGGTTTTCTCCCTTGTCTTACTCCCACTAACCTCCCTTTTTTCTTCCAACTAATGTCCTTTTACCACCTTCCCGCATGCGCATGTGCATGTGTGTGCTGGAGTTTATGTGTCTAACCTGTGAGTTTCGTTAGGGTTGCTTACACAGCTTGGGCAATGGGTTCTCTACAGGGGCAAGTAAGTGCATCTTATCAGTGGCTACACCTCTGAAGAAAAATGTCTCTCCCTCACTTAATAACCATTAATGGTGGGTAGATTTTTCATATGAAACACAGTGTTGCCAGACCCAAGCTTGTGCAGATAATCCTATCTGTTGTGCCATGCTTAGAACACAGCAATTCCATAATAGTCCACTCCTTCCTCTAGCTCTTAACATTCTTTCCATATCTCTTTTGTGATGTTCCTTGAGCGTTAGAGAAGGTAATAGAGATTTCCGTTAGGGGTGAACATTCAGTGGTTACTTACTCTCAATACTTGACCAAAGCTGACAGCAGCACTAGTCTGTGGGCATAAACATACAAACTTAGAAGCCAATTTGCAGGCACATCATGGTCCAGTTAGCAAAACAATAGTAGTAGTTTTCCGACTAGAGCCTATGTCCTTCTCAGCCATGGGCTTTTGGCCAGGTATGAGTAGACCTCAGGTCAAAAAGTGTGGTTGATCATTGCCACTACAATTTATTTCACCACTAGGCACAGCATGCTTGACTGATCAGTACTGGAGCAACATACAGTGTCCACTGTATGGAGCTGAGGAAGACTGTTGGTGACTTTAGTCCCCAGCAGCCTGCATAGCACCTTTTGGGACTATGAACAACAGGGGCACGTTTCCAGCTCTGCTCCAGCTTGGTGTCTCTGTGCTATAGAGAAAGCTTGTATGTGGCAGTAGAGTCTTAACCATCTAGTTTTGATAGGCAACTGAAAGCAGTGGCAGATAATTGTTATAGGGACCTTAGAGACCTCACTGGCCAACTGTGACTGTCTAATTTTTATATGTGCATTTAGTTTGCATGAATATTGCATGATAGGTAACCTAATTATTTGAATATATTTCTACTGAAAAGCTATTTCATTGTTACCACAATTCAATAAATGTCTCTTTATTAAGTAGTTATTGTGTGTATTAGGGTTGGGGAGATACGTAGCTCAGTTGGTAAAGTGCATACTACACAGCATGTGAGGCTTGAGTTTGATCCTCAGGGCACACATTTTTAAAAAGCCAGTTGTATGGATGGTGGCATGCACTTGTAATCCCAGTCCTGGGGATACGTAGCTTGACATATCTCTGGCCAACCAATGTATTCTAGCATTCCAAGCTAGTGAGCATCTCCCTCCCAAAAGGTTGGAACAATACCTGAGGCGGTCTCTGGCCTCTACACCATGCACACACCCTCACATATGCACCCCATAAACACACATACACACGTGACTGTTTTGCATATTTGTGCAGTTAGTTTTTTCTTGCTGCTCAGTTCAGTGTAAATCTGTTACCTATATATATGCTAAAGTCATTGGTCTGGGGAAGGAGAGGCTGCATTTTGCTGCTTCCATGTTTTTCTTCCTTGCTGACTTCATTGGCCCTCTGTGGTCATAGGGCTGAGTCTTACTTTTGCCTTTATCAAAAGTTTTCATGGAGGGCTGGTGAAATGGCTCAGTGCAAGTCTATGATAAGCTGAGTTCAGTTTTTAGGACTCTTGTGGAAGGGGAGAGCTGAGTCCTCTGACCACCACATGTGTGTTGTGGCATATTCCCCTTATACATACACATCACACAAGCATACAGAAATAAGAAAGTTCGTTTTAATGTTAATAGAAAGGAATGGAAATGCATATTTAGGTCCTACTTTGATCCCTGTCACACCACCAGCATCGTAAAAAAGGAGCGGCTTAACTGAATTTCATTTCAGTTTCTTTTGAGCCAATGAACGCGTAGTAATTGGCATTGCAATGGTAAACATGGCTATTTAAATGATAAGTTAGTAATTTGGTAAAGTGAATTAAGAGTCATACCTCATTTGTGTGTATTGTATGTCATAAGATACAATTTTTTACTTGAAAGCAGTATTTAACTTTAGAGCAACTGTGGTGAATTGGAGAACTCTACTGTCCATAAAGGATGGTAAATGACAGTTGTACTGTGTGACACATACCTACTTACAACACTTGCGTAGTGGGGGAGAGTATCTCTCAAGCAGTCCTGGGGGATGGAGATCTGACTCACATTCTGAGTATTTCTTATGGGCTATTGCAGAGTCCTCCCTGTTCTTTTGTAGTCTTTTTTTTTTTTTAATTTTGTATTTTGGTTTTTAATTAGGTTTATATGGACATGTCTATGTATAAGTGTCTATATGTGAGTCTTTGTGTCTTCTGCAAGAGCAAGTGTCTGCTCTTCACTGCTGAGTCCCTTCTCTAACCGCTTCCTTTGTAATCTTCTGGACATTTTTTTTCCACATGCTCGTTTTTGCTCACTTTAGCTTTCAGGATAATTTAAATCTTGGAGAAGGAGTTAATAATTAGTAAATAAAGTAAGGTGATTGTGAATGATGGAAAGGGTTGGGATTAGAGATGAGGAATGGCAAGTTTAGAAAGTTTAAAAGCCGTTATTCAACAGGTGGTCTATAATTTTAACAGTAACATTGTATTATTTCATTTCTTAAAAACAGGAAAAATATAAAGTTGTACTTTTCTGTAGACTGTTCTTGACTCAAGAATTGTGGGTCAGTCTCTATTCAGAAATTCCAAGAATATATCAAATAATGGAATTATAAATTCTTAATGAGTTGGACCTATTAATGTAGTTTATTTAAAAGAATGTGATCATACAAATATCTCCAGTTGCCCACTTTGCAGAAGAGTGTATAGAAATGTCACAAATTAAATGCAGATTTAGATTGGATAGATCATTATTTGATGTGCTACCAATCAAGAATGACTTAAAATGTAACCTTAAATTTCTCTAATTTGGGGACCAGAAAGATAGCTCACTAGTTTTTGCAGAGGACATGAGTTTGATTCCTAATACCCACATGGCAACTTCACAAAAGCCTATAACTGCAGTTCCAAGGGAACTGGCCTTTGGCAGCAGGCACACAGGTGGTACACATACATGCAAGTCACTCCCACAAAAAGTACAAATCTTTAAAACAAACCCAGAATTTTAATTTTCGTTAAGGACTGCTACCAGACTCAGTGTGTTCAGATTCTTTTTTTTGTTTTTCAAGAGAAGGTTTCTCTGTATAGCCCTGGCTGTTCTAGAACTTACTCTGTAGACCAGGCTGGCCTTGAACATCTGCCTGCCTCTGCCTCCCAACTGCTAGGACTAAAATATGTATCCCACTGCCTGGACAGATTCTGAACTCTTAATATAACTCATAATAGTATGAAGAGTTCTTGGACTAGCTTCAGCTATTTTTCATATTGGATTTGTTGTAATGGTAAATATTTCATTATGTCTTCAGTTACTTGAAATGATGATAACAGAAATTAAATTTCATCCAAGTGCCTTATTTTCTTGAATGGTTTTAAGATTTTCACTTGAAAATCTCATTTGTGATTTGTTCTTTTTCACATGCAGGTCATGGTAAAACCCCTAAAGATGCAGCATCTGTTCGAGCCACGCATCCAATACCAGCAGCCTGTGGGATTTATTATTTTGAAGTAAAAATTGTCAGTAAGGGAAGAGATGGGTAAGTGTAAATTTTGGTTGGCATAACCATTTCTATTCCTGGATAATTATGTTTGAAATGATTCATACATGTATATGATATAATTGGAAAGTTGTAATCTTGAAAATCTTGGTTGTGGAAAAGTAGACTCTAACTATTACAGTACAGCATCTTGGTTCTGGCTCTGGTTAAGTACTAGTTGAACTAAAGCTTGAGCTCATGATTTTAAGTCTTTCTGGCAGGGTCATTATTAAAACAGAGTTGAGGTTTAGGCAGTAGAGTGACTCATTTTTCTGAATTCTTCCAAGAAGCTAGATCTTGTAAAACTTGCTTAGCCAAAACCAGTAAGTGACTTGTTAGGTATCTTAACAGGCTTGGGCTTGGGATTTGAGGTATTACTTGGAAAGTGGATGCTTCTGTGTTCTTGATTCAGAGCTTCCTGGAGGAGGTTAGGGTGTGGTGTGGAAACTTCAGAGTGAAAACTCTGTGGTTGATTGTGGAACCAGCTTTTGTTTATTGCCCTTATGATATATGTACATTAGAGTCACTTATTGGAATATTTAAAATACAGTTTGAGCCTTTACCAAAGTATTTTTAATCAAAATATTTAGAAATAGAGCTTGGTAATGAATGATGTAGATATTTTGAGAAAGGTCCACAGGGAATTTTAGTGCATACCTCTAGTTAAGATCAAATTCTCTAAAGTCATATTATTTTCTGATTCTGTGTTGAGATATTAGAGAGTCCTTTAAACAACTATAGGGTCATTTGTCCAGCTACCAAGATATTGGACTCTTCAGGGAAGTTGACCTGGGTGTTTTTTTTTTTTTTTTTTTTTTTTTTTAAATCCTTCTTGTTGACCTTCTTGTGTTTGAGTAACAAAAAGTAAGTGTCCCATACATTATTCTTCACTTTGCTGGACTCAGTGCCAGCAGTACCAAAAGTAGAAGGGAAAAGCTTGGCCTATGTTGAAGCTTTTTATTGCCTATTTACCAAGGTGATCAAACCAAACATAAAACCAGAGATTTTCAAGAGAAAGCCAAATTCTATAGTTATATATTCACCTTGTTTATTTGGCTCTATAGTGCTGGTATTGCTTATGATGATTGTCAGAGTCCTCTAGAACTTTTATTCCATTTATCCCATCTAAGAAGGATTTCAACCTTATATTTTCATGGCTACAAATACCCTGAGCCTTAAATCTAATTTTGTTTCATATATTCCCTTGAGCTCCAGCCAGATTCAGCTACCAAGATGTTTGCAATTGAGTATTCCACAGCCATTACATTTAACTTGTTTGAAATGCTTTTCTCAGAACCTGTTAGCTTAGTGCTTCCACTGCTGGCATAAACTTGAGGAGTTCTAATTTTTATCCTTTTCTTGTTGTCTTTGTTGCGTCTCCCTTAGTTGTGTCTTAGTAAAGTGTAACTCTGGAGTTCCCAAGGTGGTTGGCAATTGCCTTCCAGGTGCTCCCTGTAACTGTTAACGGTGTCTTTCTCAGGCAGTCCTGACTTGGCTGTCTCTTCCTTAAAATCATTTGGAACATAATGCTTTAGGGTTAAAATATGAAACTTTTTATCAGTCATTTCTGATGTGACAATTGTGTGTAATTGTTTTCATTCTCTTTGTTTATAGCCAGAACTTCTCATCCCTTTCCTTTTATGTTTAACCCCTTTGGTACAGAGATCTGTGAGGTTTTACAGATTTGTGCAGTCATAACCACTATAACTAGTGAGTAGAATATTCTGTCAATCTGTCCCTTGGTAGATGGCCCTTTCCCATCTAGCTTGGCAGCCACTGATGGTTTTCTGCCTATACCTTTGACATTTCTAGAATGGTGTATAAATGAAATCATAATAAGTAGCCTTCTAAGTATGCCAGCATTTGTTCTGAATAATGAATTCAAGATTCATCCTTGTTGCTGCATATTTTGAAGAACAGTCCTTTTTATTGCTGAGGTATAGATGATCAAACCAGTATGCTAGCCCACTCCCTAATTGAAGGGTAACTTTCCACAATTGCAAATGTAACCAGTATCAACATTTATATGTGCAAGGTTTTCTGTAAATGTAAGTTTTCATTTCACTTGGGTAAAATATTCAGGAACAAGATAGCCAAATTGTAGATAAAATGTTTATGAGGTAGTTTTCTCAAAGTAGCCGGACTAATATGTCTTTCCACCAACAGTGTGGGTATTCCTCTTGATCTGCCGCTTTGTGTGTTGTCAGGGTTTTATTTTTTTTTCTATTTCTTTAAAAATCATTTTGATAAAGTCTATAAACCACTGGCATCCCCCCCCACACAGACACACACACACACACACACACACACACACACACAC
>JADRCD010177578.1:0-15048 GCA_019843815.1 Montemys delectorum
AAAAAAAAAAACATAGGAAGCCTAAAGGCATCTGTGTGCATTCAAAATCCAACCTGATCATCTGCAGGGCAAGGCAGTCTGTGGAACCTTTGTACTGTGTATTTTGAACACTTAGCAAAAACAAACCAATGTATATTAAGCATGCCTTGTATGAGACTAGGGCGTAACATGTACAAAGAAAAGAGAGATGGGAAGGGGGAGGTAGAGGTGAGAGATAGGTTACATATAGAAAGAATAAGGCCAGTGACCAGTTGGCTATTCCTGTGCAGTAGTCAGAGGTGAGCTCTGACCTAATGTCTGAAAGCAGACTTAAAAGGTGTGGATGACCTGAGTCCCATGGTATTGCTGTGACAACACGCCTGAGCTTGGGTGTTTATTAAGTTATGAGGCTCATGCTTCGCTATCCCAGCGGATGGAAGTCCCTAAGCAACATGGCGCTAGCAAATGTCCTGGTGAGGGAACCGCGTGGGGGAAAGATACAAAGAGGAAGGTAACTGAGCACAAAGCGATCACATTTGTCTACAGGACAGCAGGGTGGCCAGAACCGTGGTCCTATAATCCACCTTACACTATAGGGGTGAACCCCACTCCTGATAGACCTGACCTACTTCCCAGAGGCTGGTTGGTCCCTTCTGGAGGATGGAGCTCCTTGACATGATTGATCCCTTCCCACAAGGACTAAAGGTCTCACTCCTCAACAACACCCGGGTGACCAACTGATAGTAAATGAGCCTGTGGAGGGCGGGTCATGTCTAGACTGCAGCAATGGGGCAACAGGGGCCAGCAGAGGGACCACGGTGGGTACCAGGAAGGCTCTCAGTCTGTGGGAAGGCATGGGGTGGCTATGAGCTAAATGTGTGTGTGTGTGTGTGTGTGTGTGTGTGTGTGTGTATGTGTGTGTGTGTCTGTGTGTGTGTGTCTGTGTGTGTGTGTATGTGTGTGTGTGTGTCTGTGTGTGTGTGTCTGTGTGTGTGTGTCTGTGTGTTTGCCTGTGTGTGTATCCTCGTGTCTGTGTATGTAGTGTGTATGTCTGTGTCTGTGTTGTGTGTCTCTGTGTGTAAGTGTGTGTGTATCTGTGTGTATCTGTGGGTCTCTGTGTATGTATATCCTTATGTCCGTGTGTGTAATGTATGTGTCTGTGTGTGTCAGTGTGTGCATGCAAATGATGTGGTGTATGTGATATATAGGGGCTTAGGGCTAGGGGCACAGTACTCTCTACACAGAGAGGAGAAAGAGCAAGAGGGAAAGCCCACGGCTGACCAATCACCCCTGTGGGTTAGCAGTAGGTAATGGGGCAGAGGAAGACCATGCCCAAAGTCTAGCTTCCATCTTGCCCTAGCTAGCGTGTCTTGCTCTCTCTGAGGATGATGCTCACCTGGGCTTTGCCCTCCAAACATGTACAGAGAGGACCCCAGACATGGCCTACTAAAATTCTTCTGACCTAGTTTGTTTCTTGTTGCTGCGATAAACACACCAGTCAAAAGCAAATCTGAGAGTAAAGGGCTTATTTCCTCTGATAGCTTACAAAGTCCGAGTAGGAGCCCAAGGCAGGTTCTGAAGCAAAGACACTGAAGAAGGACGCTCGCTGGCTTGCTCCTCAGGACTCAGCTTGCTTTTTTTTATGAGATCCAGGATCACGTGCCAGGGTGGTCCAGCCCCCTCCAGTGGGCCGGGATCTCCTACGCCAATCGTTAATTGAGAAAATGCTCTGTAGACATGCCAACAGGCTAAACTAACTGGGGCCTCTTCTCAAGTAAGGTTCCCTCTTCTCAGATGACTCTAGCTTGTGTCAAGCAGAAAAAACAACAACAACAACAACAACAACTAACCAGCTCATCTTCTGTTGACATAACTCCAAACCTTCAATCTGTACTTTCTCAGAAGACACAACGATGCAACCAGAAAAAAAAAAAAAAAATTGCTCTGGGTTCCTCAAGACAGAGGACAAGCACTCTCTACCTCACACACTACCAACTATGACAGGAAGCCACAGGTTAGTCTTATGCGAGCACTCAGTCACTGGTGTGCAAGGAGTGAAGACCCACGCCCTCGGCCTTTAGCACGTAGGGATGCTGGTCTTTTGATGACCTTGTTTTACAACTCTCCAAGTGTTCGTGCTTGCTGACTCCTATTAGGTTTATTTCTATATGCGTGAGTCCCTGCTTACCCATCACTCTCTATAGTAGCCGTTTTTCCTTATCGCTATCACCAAACACCCGACTAAGCCGTTGGGAAGGCTTAGCGATTGGATTGGCTCACCGTTTGGGGAGATGGCTCACTGCGTCTAGAAAGGCACGGTGGCAGGATCATAAGGAAACAGAGAGCGGACAAGAAGTGGGGCCAGGCGGTAAAACCTCCAGACTCACTCCTGGAGACGTGTTTCTGCTGACACGTCTGCACCTTTTAAATGCTCCACCACCTTCCAAGACGGAGCCACCAGCTGGGGAGCAAGTGTGTAGACACATGAGCCCACGGAGGGCATTTCACGTTCATACCATACCTATCATCTCCACAGGGCTTTAAGAGCCTGGGTGAAAGATTGTTATTTGGTCACCTCTGAGGCACATGAGTCGTGTAGTCCAGGCGCAACCTGTCGGTCCAACCCGTCCTCTCTCACCTGACGACAGTGTGTCTAGAGCCATCCACACTTCAGCTCATGATCTAAGAGTTAAATTACTGCTCTGAGGGCACAAGAGACAGGCTGCCAGAGCCCAGCCTTACCAGGTGGCACCAGTCCGAAGAAGTTAAATGTGCCCATCAGGGAAATGGACGTGCTTACCTCCCGAGAATCCACTACAAATAGAAAACAACCCCTGTTACAGTGGGCACCATCCGTCATATTGAGATAACCTCTACTGCTCGATGGTTCATTGCTGCCAAAGGCGCTATGTCTCGGGAGGGCTGAGTAAGCTACACAGGATACACAGAGAGTGCCACATGCCAAGAAAACACTTAGGACTACCCACCTGGTAAGGCTGGGCTCTGGCAGCATTTTCTGCCTTCTCCTCGACCATATGGGACAACGAGCGCAGAGATCCTAATGGCCACATCTGCATCTTCAAGCTTTGGCCCCTTCTGCTCTCAAGACTTTGACCTTTTCGACTTCTTAGATTTTTGACTCCCTCAGTTCTCCACCCTTGAACACGCCTCCCTGGTCACTTGGTGCTCTTCGTTCTTTTAGGAATCTATGTCTGCTGGAAACATGCGGGAGACCGTTCTTGGTCTACAGTGAAACTTTATAAACCGGCAAGGAAGCACTGCAGAGGCCACGGCCTTCCAGCTTTGGAGCTGCAGCTGACTTGAGTCTTCCAAACGTGTGCATCTGGCAGACCAGGTGCAACCATGTACTCTTGTCCTCAGAAACAAAAGGAGACGGAGAAAAAGTAACTGTGAGAAGAAACATGGGTGATTCATTCAATGTGACCATACGGACAAGAACAACAAAGAGGCCCAGTGACCCCCCAACTAGGCCTATCCTTGGGGTCCTGTCAGGTTTAAATAGAGGGTAAGACACATCCTTGGCCCAGCTCATCCTTGGCCCACCATTGACTCAGTCATTCTTGCCGGGTGGTCCGACTGGTCAGGACAGTGTGAAAGTGAAAGCTCTTCTTGGGAGACAAGCTCCTTCTGCTCTGGCTTCAGCCTTTTCTTTCTCATGAGATTCAAGGGGAAATTCTAATTATTTGGGGTCCAATGTTTCAACGGCCCAAAGGAGGGGTATAGGCATCGCTTTAGAAGGTCCCATCCCTGCTAGGACTGTTACAGTGTTAGGCTGTGCTTTGCTCTGAGTGACTCCATTTTCCATCAGCAGCTGGGTCCATTTTGAAAGCAAACACCACAGAGGCAAGGTGACCTCGACTCGTTTATCCAAGTGAACAACGTCTGGGTAGCACAAACCAGAAAACAAAGATGGATGAGTAACTTATTTATACAAGAACATTACCACCTATGGACTAGCCGAGTCATGCCAGGAAACATGGACATCTGAAATCATATCAGGAAAGTCGGGTGAATGAACGATACAACCCTTCTCTTGGATCATATAGAAGCCTCGGGGAGTTAGGCCGGGTCCTCCCTGGGTCCTCCGGTAGTCAGGGTTACTAATTTTTCTCATGTCTTCTGGAAGTGAGTTGGTTTCTAGGAGGGGAGTGGTTACCAGAAACTAAGCAAGGTGCCCTGTGGTTCCTCCGCTTGAGTCCCTGCCTCTGTGCCTTGCCATTGGGCTGGTCACTTAAGCATATTTCTTCCATGTTTTCTAGCTGTGGATGGGCAAGGCTGGTATCCAAATACAACTCTGCAGCTTCCTCCAGGGATCGCCCCCAGCTCCCCACCCTGTATTCTTCCCACCTCAGCCAGCTCTTCCAATAATGTCACTGCTAGGGAGTGGCCAGTCCTTTCTAGTTGCCACTGGTCAACAATAGCGCTCTATTTTCTCACAGAACTCCTCTGCTTCAGTAGCTCTTGCTTGCTTACCTCTTGTCAGAGGGTGAATCCTTTAGCTAGAACGTTAATAAAAAAAAAAAAGTCTCCGCGCATCTGTGTCCTTCAGAAAGAACTCCCGGAGCCTCGCAGACAGCCCCTCACTAGGAAGGAATGCAACAGATTATTGCAGAGAAAAGGAAGCCCAAATGTTCTGAGTGCTCAGACATCAAAGGTGAGGATCCACTGGGAGCCCTAAGCTCTGAGGAGGACTTAGCTGAGCCTTAGAGAGAAAAAGAAAAAAAAATATCACATATTCAAAAAATGTGAGTCCAGGTGGTATGAACTTCTGGCTCCCAACAAGACAGCAAACTGATGTGGGGTGTGTTCTTCCTGTCCTGAACAGGGTCACAGGCAGGTCACAGAAGCAAGCTTTGGTGCTCAGAACTGCAGGAGCAGCCGGTCTGGGAAGGAAGGAATGCTCAGAGAAGTTCAAGGTGCATGGGAGGGGTCTACGGCGTATCGTCATTTTTTTATTTCTCCCCCAAATTTGCCACATGCAGCCAAAGTTAGCCACAACAATGCCTTGCAAGGTACTGTGAGTACACGCTCTGGGGACACTGGCTTATGAAGAAGCCCTGTGGATGGGGAGACAAGATATTAGGAGACAGCAAGAATGCCCAGTGGGGTGCATGGAAAGGCTTTGTCCATGGTGTACCAAAAGGCAAACAACTGTTAAGTAATTGATGTATCGAAATGGAGGGTTTCTGGTCAAGGGAGATGGCTTTAGTTATAATGAATTAAAACTGTCTCTAATATATTGGACAAACCTGAAATGGCCTGGGATAAAAGGGACAATGGATACTAGGTGTGGAAAATACAAGTAGATTGGCAGAAGCGAAGTTGGTAATGAGAGATACCATGTGTTGGTAAACATGTACAAACTGAGAGTCCGGTGGAGTGAGCCTGGGGTGCTCCCAGCTACTGCGGCTATGGAGAGTTGTAGAGGATTTTTTTTTTCTTGCCTCATGACTTTATTTGGCGACAGCATTATGTTACATAGCCTAGGCTGTCCTTGAGTGTATACTGCCACACCAGCGTCTTCAGAGCCATCTCTGTAGCATGACCTAAGCTTAGCTCTCACAGGCAGGCAGAACGGCACTCTGTGGCCTATGGGATGGCACTTCCCGATAGTTTGGATCCCTGTCCTGATTACCTTGGAACTGGTGTGTGCATAAAGTGTCCTCCACAGAATGGATGATGTGCTGGTTTGCCATTGGGTGCTTTTGGTGCGGACACTGGGCCTTCACGTGAAATGGTTTATATAGTTTTGTTGAAACACTTTAGAAGTTCAATTCCTGACCCCCAGTAGCTTCCTTTCTTCCCACATTCTCTTCTGGAGCTCCATTTCCTGGGGGGAGGAGGGTAGAGGTCATCATAATCATATCGAGAATTAAATGAAAACCACCTGCAGTGCATTTTTCTAAACCAATTATGGTATGTTTCATGAAGCAATAGGAACTCAAATGCTAATGTAATCCAGTTTGGGTCCAGAGAAATTCTAAAATAATCACTCTCTACTGTAGTCTCCAGTCTTGTACACATAGATGCACACACCCTGTCAGGCCCGGTGTCCTCACTCCTGTCAGCCACCGAGGCTTTTCTTCTGAGTTTTATCTGGGTTCAGCCTTTACTTTAATAGAAATGTCTATTTCTGGTTTTCTTGTGATGATCTGGTCTCTATGCAGCCTGTGATGATCTTGCCCTCATATTGTGGGTGGCCATATTGTTTAACTTTAACCTATGTTTAAATACATTAATTTTGAAACAACTCAAAGTGGTTTTCCGCTGTAAGTACTAGAACCAATCAGGCCAAAGATAAGTCCCACAATAGTAGACGCAGCTTCTGTCTGGGTCAGAAAGGCTTTTCTAAAACTCAGAGTCTGCATTGTGGTCTCAAAGAAGCAGCTACAGCTTTCGACCTAGGACTCACCGTCAGGCATTGCTAACAGGGACGGCCATGTTGTGAGGCTGGCTCTTCATCCAGCTACGAGCTTGTGTCCTACAGGCCAGGAAGTCCCGAATTTCCAGGGAGAAGAGAATACACCTAACAGAGACTCATCCGTGGCCATCAGAACAGGAAACTCAGACCCGCAGGAGAAACTCCACCTGCCTGTGTCTCCCAGGTCATAGACTTATTACTGGTCACAGACCAGGAAGCACCTAGGAGGTAGGAAGGGATGAGATGTATTTAATTAACAGCACAGCAGAAGAGAGTTATGGCTCAGAGCTTGGCAGGCAGGGTAGACACGGGCACTGTACACAGCCAGCATCTCTCTTCAGTGCATGGCTTATTGGCTCATTTGTCCAGAACACATACACACACAGGCAACATGTGTCGGATATATGCTCAAACACACGTGTGTGCACATTGTCAGTCACTACCTAGAACATACACAGACACATACACACAAGTGCTCGTTCTCAGAATTGAGTGCATACCCAGAGGACACACGAAGGCTGTGTGTGCCAAAGGTACATGGGTGCATTCAGAAATCAGATGAAGTCTCTCCAGTCCTGTGGGAGGCTGATATGTTCCCTAAAACTACACACATGACACTAAGATGTTCCCTTATTAAACTTTGTAAACTTTATATGTTTTAAAGCAAACTAAACTCACCAGAAAGGCTGTTTGAGAGAAGCAGAATGCTAAATGCAAGTCTCAGGCGCCCTCTGGTGGTCATAAGTGCACCACAAAGGCACAAGTGGCTCAGATTAGTGGTAGTTAAAATTCATTAGATTAACTATTTGGTCTTTAAGTGAATAGTGATATTTTATTTACAAATTTCTCGCATGGTTCTGATGTGATCATATGAAAGCAAATGAAAAAAAAAAGGTGCACCGGCTTACCACAGATAATCTGTCCCCGTGGAAGAAGCTTGATTCAGATTTACAGTTCTGACCCCACATTTTGTATCAAGGTGTTATCTTGTTTTTCCTGATATGTAACTCAACAGTCTATTAAGAGGAGACCTAATTTTGCTACTAGGATCCTCAGACTAGGATCCTCAGAGACCGTGTCCAAACACCATCTGTTTGTCAAGACAGGGGTGCTGGGTAGGTTTATATCAACTTGACAGAAGCTAGAGTCATCAGAAAGGAGGGAGCCCCCGTTGAAAATGCCTCCATAAGATTGGGCAAGCCTGTAGGGCACTCCCTTAATGAGTGATTGACGACAGAGAGGGCCCAAGTCAATGTAGGGTGGTGCCATCCCTGGGCTGATGGTCCTGGATTCTATAAGAAAGCAAGCTGAGCAAGCCACGGGGAGCAAGCCAGTTAGCAGTATTCCCTCCATGGCTTCTGCATCTCCTCTTGCCTCCAGGTTTCTGCTCTGTTGGAGTTCCTCCTGTTTTGACTCCCTTCAGTGATAAACAGTGTGTTGGAAGTGTAAGCCAATAAACCCTTTCCTCCGCTGTTTGCATGTTGGTCATAGTGTTTTGTCTCATCAAAGGAACCTTAACTAAGACAGCAGGTGATGCAATAAATAATCCACAAGACAGCGTAAGACACCAAGAGGAGGCGCCCTCCTTGGACTGCCCATGCTAGAATAATGTATCCAGATGCTTGCTTTGTATTCCTTGTATTCCAAAGCTCTGGTGTTCAATGAGAATGTGGCCAGTAAAAGGACCAGAGGGGAGAGACAAAGGTGGGGTTTTAGGGAAACGGGAATAAACTACAAATGTCTACATACCAAAAACCAGAAATATACTGGGAGGCAAAGAAAATAGGAACTCTTGTCAATGATGCAACTCTGGAAACATGATTGTAAGAAGTCCAGCTGGAGGCTTGCTGCAGCCATGGACGGGTTATGGCGACGAGAAGGGAAAGAACAGCCCAGTGCTGAGGGGCAAGCGAGTCCAACCACTGTCCCACAGTGACAGTACTGATGGTTGGCAAAACCTCCGTGAGCGTTGTTGAAATGACTGTATCTAAGAAGCCCTGGCTCTCCAATGCGGTAGCCTCGCTGTGACCATCAGAGGATGCTACAATATAGAGGGTGTGACCGTCAGAGGATGCTACAATATAGAGGGTGCCAATCAACCCTGGATTGCGGTATCCTCAGGAGTTACGCTGAGATCAGGGTAAGAAAGTCCCCAGGCTCTGTGAGGACTGTTATCCTGACGACTCCTATGTGTGCAGTAAGTTCTCCTGACAAGCAGGGATGGAGATGCAATAGGCCTAACTTTCAACTTGGCCTTGCAGCAGGGCTAGGGAGCTGCGGGGTTGACATCTGGCTCTGTAGAAGGCATTCTCTGGCCATAACGAACTCAAATAGTCACATGGCAGAAAAAGATATAAGCTAAACTAAAGCATCAGAGTATCATCATAGACATGCATAGGAGACAGGGCGTGGCAGGGGCTCTCCAGACATAAACCAGTAAAAAAACAAGGTTTCCTTTGACCGTGAAACTGAAAGGCAAACTTCATAGGGCTCGTGGCAAGCAGTGTAGTAGATAGCAGGATGAAATCACATGACCTGACTCACACCTCAGCCCTAAAGAAATGGTGTTCCGGAAGGTGATTCTCCAACAGGGGCCCATCTCCACCAGGGCAGCCACGGCCTCCTTTTGGAAAGCCTTGGTACTACACTAAAGTTATTAAATAATAATTGATCAAATATTGACCAACAGTCACATTTCTTGCTCCATCTGTATCGATCAGAACTCCTGTTTGCACAAAAGGAAACTGTGGCGGTTTGAATATGCTTGGCCCTGGGAGGGGCCCTATTTGCAAATGTAGCCTTGTTGGAGGAAGTGTATCACTGTGGATGTGGGCTTTAAGATCCTCCTCCTAACCATATAGGAGTCAGTTGTCGCCTAAGGGCCTCCAGATGTAGCTCTCAGCTCCTCCTGTACCACGTCTGCCTGGAGGCTGCCATACTCCCACAGCCTCCATGATGATAATGGACTAAATCTTTGAACCTTTAAGCCAGCCCCAATTAAATGTGGTCCTTATAAGACTCGCCTTGGTCATGGTGTCTGTTCACAGCGGCAAAACCCTAACTAAGACAGAAACTGAGGCATGAAGCCATCTGGGGACTTAGGAAAGCTGATAAAGTTGAGTCAGGCCAGCTTAGATCCCAGATGCACCCAGCTGCTGGCGTATCTGCCTCTTGGGACTCGGCTTGCATTTCTTGTTGGTTCCCAGGTTGGGGGAAAACTCACTGTGGACACTCTGGCCTGTCTCCTAACAGCACTTCACTCTAGAGGCAGTTCTGCAGCCCTTCTGGGATCCTCATAGCTTTTTAAGGCATCTGGGCTTCTGAGTATCCAGCACACTGCCAGTGCCCACCATGGCCAGCTAGCGGATGTTCTACAGTGTCATTACAAATGTACACTCGTTCCCAGGAATGGAGCTGGGAAGAATAAGATGGCGGCATCTCCTATGTGTGCCTCCCTTAAGGGTATCGTTCTAGGGAAGCAATTGTGGTGATTTATGATGCGGTTTACTTCCCTGGCATTCCCTCTTCTCCTCTGATGTGATGTGGCGATTAAGGAAGGTGCAGTGGGGCAGCAGTTTAAACAGCAGAGACAAGACCAGGATGAGAAGCACCAGGTCCCAGGAGACGGCCATCCTTTTTCTCACAGTTAACAAAACCCACCCCATGTTCCTTCCTCACATACATTCTCCCACTTAACCCCTGCCCCGGTGTAATAGGCTGGAGACGCACCTGTTGCTCGGGCACCGAGTCACGTGGTAACAGAAGAGGACTCTCTTGGCTTTCTGCATCATGCTCAGGGACTCACTTGTGAGCCCAGTGTGGGCTAGTGGGACTCTGACAGGGCAAAAAAAAAAAAAAAAATGGAACAAAACACTTCTCTAGGAGGCAGACCTTGTCTCAGTAAGAGCCAGAGGCCAAGGACGCCTGCTTCAGGGCCAAAGGCCACTGGCTAAACTCTGGTCTTCAAGACTAGTCTCTTGACCCAAGACTGAGGTGAGGCCGTGGTAGGGTTCAGGCATGGTTTGAAAAGTCTCTCCCACCATCCTAAAACTCTCTTGAGGAAAGATATATGGGGTTTTTTTTTTGAAGCTTAATTTTGTACAGAATTCCTTTCTTACCTCCTATAGCCTCTGATAGCCCTCCCCCCCCCCCAAAAAAAAATGCCCACTCAGTGGTCTGGAACACCCTCAAGCCCTTTAGCCTCTCAGATCTCCCCTCTGGGATATAGAGGCCAAGGGAATTTCTCATTTTCCATCTCCACCCAGTCCACTTTTGGAAAGTTGACTGTAGGGGTGTAAGAAAGGCCACCCTCAAGGCCAATCAATCCAGCAACAAAACGCAAGCTTGCTGGAGACGCTCAGGACTCCGCCAGTAGGTGGCAGACATTCTCCTCGAGAAAAATGCTTGAAGCCAGAGTCCGGGACCAGACCTCACAGAGTCTCCCGTGAAAAGATAAAACCTTTAGGTGTCTAGGTTCATAGAATTGTACTTCAGAAAGACTCCAAAGATTCTATTAATTAAATAGGTCTGTATTCCAATAATCAAAGAGCAAACGGAGCAAATAATTTACAAAGAAAACCATGAGAGTCCTCTTTTACCAGCTTCCTGTTCCTGTCAGGATCCACTCCCCCCTGGCCTTTATCTCCGGTCGGTCCCTGTACCTGTCCCAGGTCCCAGTCCCCATCCGGTGGCTCGCCCCCTGTCCTCCCCCACCCCATTCCCCTTTCCCTCCCCCCTTCCCCCCCCCCCCCAACCCCAGTCTTTGTATAAGAGTTTCTAGGTAGGAGCCTGTGTGCAGAACAGAAAGGTTCCCCAGCCCTGCTGGCTCCTGGAGCCCGGTCTTCATGTTTCCGTTTTCTTTGTTTCGTGTCAGCTTTATGTCTCTGCACTGGCATGCACATTTGCTGACAGAGGATGTCTTTTATTTATACAATTTTGTACATGGTCAATATTTATGAATATCTGATAAGCCATGCCTAAGAGAATGTTCCTGTGTGGCTGGGATGAGCTACACTGAGAAACTGCTGATTAAAAGGGCCAGGCTCCGGGTGGAGCAAGAGACTGAGTATAATCCTTGGGCTCCTAACATACGTCAGGTCTAGACCACAGCATAACAATTGCTGTCATTGGTGAATCTGACACATTCATAACAGTCAAGCTCTGTGGTGCTGAAATAAATCTTTATAAAAATAGAAAAATCAAGCCACAGATATTGCTTTGAACTCTTTTCAAAGCATTTTCTCTCCTCTTATTTCTGCCATGAAAGAAGAAGGCCACTAAGTTTAAAGGCAGGACACATGCATTTAAGCAGTTCATGCTTGTTGACAAAGGATGGCTTTCCTGATATTAGGTACATTTGACTTCTCAGTCCCAGACAGAGCTCAGACGTCAATGTCTCACCCCGGAGAACACTTGGCAACACCTAGTCCTGGCACCCCAGTCCCGAGTCCTAGCACCCCAGCATGACACCCAGATTGTCTCTTCATTTGCTCTGGACTGGAACATGGCAGACCCAGGATCCTTACTTTGCCCTCTAGGTGGGCAGAAGAGAACTGTGCCATTTCCACCATGGGAAAGCCGCTCGTCCACAGAGGGGATGGCTCCGAGGCTGAAGGGACACAGAAGAAAGGTGGTTGAGGCCTGTGGTCTGACCCCAGGAGCAGGTGGCTCAGGGAAAGTTTTAGGGTATATATCAATTTCCAATCTCTAGGATAACAGATCCCCAGAGACCTGGCCTAGACCCCACAGTTCTGTAAGTCACTCATAAAAATCCCAGAGTTGTGGGATCAGGCTCTGTCAGGAGCCTCCTGGGAGACTCATTTTTAGCCTACAGCTTTTTACAAAAATTATTGAGGTGGTGTGTGGTGAGTTTTTAAGTGTGTGACGGAGAGGCTCCTCCTAAAGAGATCAGGTATGATGGCAGGTATTGAGACAGGAAAAGCAGATTTTTCTTTGGCTGAATTCAGGCCCATTCCTTTCCACGCCTGTACCATTCATTTCAAAACTCAATGTAGAGGAAGAGGTTCCAGGAGCTTCTTTCCAATTGGTCTTTACAACCCACCTCTCAGCCAGATTGGTGGCTGACACACGTTGCTCTCACATCAGGGTGTGACTGCTGGCCAAGTGTTTTGTTTTGTTTTGTTTTGTTTGGTTTTTTTCTGGTACTGTTCACCTCAAAAAGCAAAACCAAACCAAACAGCAAACCTTGCCCAGCTGACTTCCCAGTGAGGTTTTCCCATTCCCTGGAGAGCAAGCTTCCTCGCTGCTGAGGGCCTGACCTAACACGCAGGTGGAAGGAGACTGATTTGAGGTCTCCTGCACCCTCTGGGCTGCTGGGCTCTAGAGCAACCATGTGCTGGTTCCAAGATGAGAAATAATACTCTTGTTGGGAAACCGAGGTCTTGATGACCCCAGGAGGCGAGAAGTCCCTGGGCTGCCTTCAGCTGGCTATGGCTGATGCTCTTGGGGCCCCTCTGTGGGCTCCTGTGCATACAGAACCCTGCTTTCAGAGATTTCTTTTCTTGTGAGAAGTTAAATAAGACCCACAGCCAGGTCATCAAACAAAAAAGACGGTGTTCCGAGGCATTCTCGCCTGAGCCTGCGGACACAGCCTCGCCTTGTGCTCTGTGTGCTCACTAGCTCCCCGGGGACGCCTCCTGTGATAACTCTTGCTGACAGGTACCAACCTGCGCATGAGGGCCAAGCCAAACGTGGACGCGAAGCAGCTTCTAAATATGAACAAGCCCCGCTCTTCTACTAAATCAACCTTCCTTCCACTTCGGGAAGCCTGCGGGGTGCAGAGAAAGGGGTCCTGTTCTAAAGGAGAAGACTCCGTAGCAAGAAATCCACACTGCTGTTAGGGAACGTCCTCCATTTTCACTTTCTGGGAAATGGTGGGTGACGCATCACATGTTCTGACTTGCTTTCTTTAACTGTTGAAAGAAAAGTGGGACAAAATGGGAAAAGAGAAACGACCTCGGGCAAGACAGAACTCTCACTCCTGGAAGCCTGTCACAGAAGCGGTCTATGACTGGCAATGGGCCAGGTGGGTCCCTGAATCCGTTCTACTATTTATCGCAACAAATATTTTGTTTTCCTACCCACTGCCCGGTGGATGCAACCAAACAAGACAAGCCTTTAATCTCACGTTGCTCGGCAGCCCTGTGGCGTGGCCTGCCGTGCCGTGGGGCGTAGGAAGGCAGGGGTGCGGACTGAATCTTGTCAGTGGGCACCCACAGAGTGTAAATCCTGTCTGGCAAAGCCTGAGCAGCCAGCCTGTGGTTGGGGTGGAAGAACCCAGCTCTGCCAGACACTGTTAGCCTGACCCTGGCCAGCAGCGGGGACACCTCTGACCATAACCTCCCAGGCCACCACCTAGGGAGGAGGTCTCCTTGGTCACGGGGCCCACTTACTGGAAACTGCTGCGACATCATGGGGTCAGTCCCTGTGAGACCCATAAATAACAGCTCACAAAAGTACCTTTTCTATTTGTGGTAACCCCCCCCCCCCCGCCTTTCCAAGTGATAAATCAGGTGAACAGCCTGAACAGAACTGTTGTTCGTCAGACACTGTGGTCACAGATGACTGACTGCCCCAGTGTCCCTCAACCACAGATGAGACATAAATAGACAGCTATTAATCTCTGCCTGATGAAGTAAAAGGCTGGCTGTTTAGATGCTGGTGATGGGTCAGAGCCACTAGCATTGATTGTGCTCTTTGTTCCTAAGCTGGGGTAGGGAGTTAGTTGCAATGTCACCTGAGAGGAGACGAGGGTCACCAGAGGTGTCCTGAGATGGCCACAGCATCACTGTGTACACCACCCATAATGTATGACCAGCTCTTGAGCTGGGAATCCAGAAGTAATTCTGATGTGTTATCTTAACTTGGTTCGAGTGGAGCCTCTGAAACACCATCTGTGGAACAGCTTGGCCCTGTGGGGATGTACACCCTTCTTGGCTCTGGGGAAGCCTGTCCTGGAGGTGCAGAGAAGGGGAGAAGCCATTTGATGTGGCAGCCGAGTAGGCTGGCTCTTCACAAGCCCTGAAGGGCCAGCTCATGGTCACTGGGAAGGCACCACTTTATCCCTCATCATAACAGTACAAAAGGAACCACGTTAAGACTCACAAAAATACCAGCATGGTGGTTTGTGCCTATAATAATTGGGAAGATTAGATAGATAGGACGCCATTTCAAGGCCAGCCTTTCCTCCACTATGAATTCCAGGCCAGCTTTGACTACAACGTGAGATACGGTCTCAGCACACGCACACATAGACACGCTGTAAAACGATTACGGTTTTTTGCCGGTCTGTTAAGGAGAACGTGCCTACAACTCCACCTGGACACAGGAAAGTGGACAGAGTACTCGTCCCTAACATTGGAAGTCACCAAACACTGGAAGTCCAGAGAGACTCCATGCCGAGTCCCTAGGACCTTCTCTTGACTCTCTCTCCTCCCAACGTCAGGAGAGCTTCAAATGCCTGTCCTACAGTTCTCAGTTACACTCCTGTATTCCTGCTGTGACCACACACCATCCAGCTGGAGCTCAGATGGTAGGTAGTGCCAGCAGGCGGGGAAACCTGGGGACATAGGAAGATGGGCACTAGGATTCCAGCTCCCCCCCCCCCC
>JADRCD010177579.1:9328-20328 GCA_019843815.1 Montemys delectorum
GTGTGTGTGTGTGTGTGTGTGTGTGTGTGTGTGTGTGTGTGTGTGTGTGTGTGTTTGAGGGAACTGGTTCTGTTTTCCACCATGAGTCCTGGAGATCAAAATCAAGTCCTCAGACTTGGCAGCAAGCACCTTATCCACTGAGCCATCTCACAGACCCTCAAGCCGCTGTTGAAGGCAGAGGGGCTCACGTGCCTTCCCATGCACATGCGCACACACCATCCACGGTAGGAGTACTAGGAGGGCTGGTGTGTCCCACTACATCCAGCCTCTTTGTGGCACTTCCAGGGGTCGAATGAGTCGTCATGCTTGTGAGGTAAGAAGCCTTTTACTCACTGAGCGGTATGCGTGACCCTCATCTAATCTCTGGACTTAAGCTATAACTGTGCATTCTGCTACATGGAAACTTTCCATAGACTTTTTGTAGATTTTCAAAACTAAAGCTGTCGTAAAATATTTTGCCAGCTTACCTACCATAATTGAGGCACTAGGTTCAAGCACCAGCACTTTAGAAAGCAAGTAAAATATTTTATTAAAGGCAAGATATGTGTTCACTGCTTTGACAAAACAATAGAGTGCATTAGATGTGTATTCATGTCTCTTTCAGGTAAGAATGCAGACTGGTATAATTTCCTGAGGTTGTCAGGGATTCAGAGTCCATATGTGCTGCTTTACATGGTCTATGTCTATGTCCATGTAATCCTGTGTGTTCACTGCAGTTTTGAATAGGTTCACCCGTGGTGAGGGCAAAGCCAGTCAGCTTTAGATAAAAAGTAGGAGAGACCTGTTACTCTACAAGGAGGTTAAGCCCTGGAGTAACTCCATAACATTGTCACTGCAAACACAGGGTGCAGGGTACTAGGACCTCTTCTCCATGTTCACTATGAACAACTATGAGCATGGCCTATTTCCCTGCTGTTTGCTCTGCAGGCTTCATGTGAAGTAAAAATATTACTGGAAGGGATGATAACTGTACTGGCTGGTTTTGTGTGGCAACTTGACACAGGCTGGAGTTATCACAGAGAAGGGAGCTTCAGTTGGGGAAGTGTTTCCATGAGACCCAGCTGTGGGGCATTTTCTCAATTAGTGATCAAGGGGGTAGGGCCCATTGTGGGTGGTGCCATCTCTGGGCTGGAAGTCTTGGGTTCTATAAGAGAGCAGGCTGAGCAAGCCAGGGAAAGCAAGCCAGTAAGGAACATCTCTCCATGGCCTCTGCATCAGCTCCTGCTTCCTGACCTGCTTGAGTTCCAGTCCTGACTTCCTTGTGATAAACAGCCATGTGGAAGTAAGCTGAATAAACCCTTTCCTCTCCCCAACTTGCTTCTTGGTCATGATGTTTGTGCAGGAATAGAAACCCTGACTAAGACAGTAACCAACGATTTAGGGAGTAGGTGCTTCCCTTGCCTAGCAGCTAACATGGCCGCTCTGCATTTCAGCCAGTAAGAAATGGAGAAAAGGAAGGTATACGATTTCGCCACTAAGTGCTTTGATCAGTATGTTCAAAGAAAAGATGCTCACAGATCAGGAACAAGATCTGGACCCATGGTCAGCAAAAGAAATCTATGATGAAACATTGTTTTCAGAAAGTTCTATTGCTCTGATGTAGTTATAAGGATTGAAAGGCATAGCTGGAAGGTATTAAACTATTTTCTTTTAGACAGAATGGAAATTCAATATTCAACTGAGTCTCAGAATAGTTACTAAAACGATTTCACACTTAATCCTCTAGAGCTGCCATTAGTAAAAATACATGTAATGTCTTTCTTGGAATGTTTTCAGAACCACTTTAAAAGGTGCCTTAAAAAATATTTATTTGTTTCTCACTATGATCTGAAAATATATCCCCCTGATTCATTCTGTGAGCCACACTTAATAATATTCATTTTAACAAAAGTAATATTTGGAGACTCAATATATAGCCCAGGGTTAGAGTGCCTGTCCAGCATGTCTGAGGCCCTAGGTTTGATCTCTAGTACTGTATTTCCTGTATGCATGTAAACACATACATGTATCCAGATCTTTAAAGAATATACCAGTGGGAGACTTCAACACCCCATTCGCACCAGTGAACAGTTCATTGAAACAGAGACTAAACAAAGTCGTAGTGAAACTAATAGAGGTTATGAACCAAATGGATTTAACATTAAGATATCTACAGAACATTTCACCTTAAAACCTTCTTCTCAGAACCTCATGGTACCTTCTCTAAAATTGACCATATAATTGATCACAAAACAATTCTCAACTGATACAACTAGATTGAAATAATCCCATGCATCCTATCAGATTACCATGGCCTAAGGCTGGTCTTCAATAACAGCAAAGCCAACAGAAAACCCACATGCATGTGGAAACTGGACAGCTCTCTACTCAATGATAACTTGGTCAGGGAAGAAGTAAAGAAAGAAATTAAAGATTTCCTGTAATTTACTGAAAATGTTGAAACATCATACCCAAACTTATGAGATACAATGAAAACAGTGCTAAGAGGAAAATTCATAGAACTAAGTGGTAAGGAGACGGAAGTGATCTTACACTAGCAACTTAACAGCATATCTGAGAGCTCTAGAGCAAAAAAGAAGCAAACTCACCCAAGAGGAGTAGAAGGCAGGAAATAGTAAAACTTGGGCTGAAATCAACCAAATAGAAACAAGGAGAACAATACAAAGAATCAACAAAACCAAAAGCTGGTTCTTTGAGAGAATCAACAAGATAGATAAACCCTAGCCAGACTGACTAAAAGGCCCAGAGACAGTATCCAAATTAACAAAATCAGAAATGAAAAGGGAGACATAACAACAGAAATGGAGGAAATTCAAAAACTCATCAGATCCTACTATAAAGCCTATACTCAACAAAACTGGAAAATCTAGATGAAATGGATGGTTTTCTAGACAGATACCACATACCAAAGTTAAATCAAGAGCAGGTAAACTAAGCAGGCCCATATTGCACAAGGAAATAGGAGAAGTCATTAAAAACCTTCCAACCAAAAAAAGCCCAGGGCCAGATGGATTTAGTGCAGAATTCTACCACATCTTCAAAGAAGACCTGATACCAATTTTCCTCAAACTATTCCATAAAATAGAAAGAGAAGGAATACTACCTAACTTGTTCTATAAAGCCACGATTACTCTTGATACCTAAACCACACAAGGACTCAACAAAGAAAGAGAACTTCAGACTAATCTCATTTATAAATAGTGATGCAAAAATACTCAATAAAATTCTTGCAAACCAAATCCAAGAACACATCAAAACCATCATTCACCACGATCAAGTAGGCTTTATCCCAGGGATGTAAGATTGGTTCAATTTACAAAAATCCATTAATGAATCCACTATATAAACAAACTCAAAGAAAAAAATCACATGATCATCTCCTTAGATACAGAAAAAGCATTTGACAAAATACAACACCCCTTCATGTTAAAAGTATTGGAGAGATCAGGAATTCAAGGCCCATACCTAAACATAATGAAAGCAATTTACTGCAAACCAACAGCCACTATCAAATTAAATGACGACATACTTGAAGCAATCCCACTAAAACTGGGGACAAGACAAGGATGCCCACTTTCCCCATATCTATTCAATATAGTACTCAAAGTGCTAGCTAGAATAATAAGACAACAAGAAGACATCAAGGGGATACAAATTGGCAAAAAAGAAATAAAAGTATCACTACTTGCAGATGATATGATAGTATACATAAGCGACCCCAAAAATTCTATCAGAGAACTTCTCCAGCTGATAAACAATTTCAGCAAAGTGGCCGGATATAAAATTAACTCAGATAAATCAGTAGCCTTATTTTATACAAATGATAAACAGGCTGAGAAATAAATTAGGGAAACAACTCCCTTCACAATAGCCACAAATAATATAAAATATCTTGGGTAATTCTAACCAAACAAGTGTGTAACTGCCCGCAGCCACACATAAGAATGGGTCATCTGGAATGGGAATCAAAGGGCCTGAAAATTAAGGGTACCGGAAATGCGGAAAGGGTTTGAAAAAATTAGACCAACACATGGTGCGCTTTCAGTCCGCCATCTTTCATTGAATTCACCTTGTTACAAGCAAACAGGTAGATAGGTAAAGCAAAACCCCTCCCCCAAGTTCGTCAGCAACTTGGTCCAATCAGCAGCTTCATCTTCAGTCTCTGGAGGCAGGACTTCCGGTGTAACTGGAACTTGGAGAGAGGCTTAGCAATTAGCAGGAGGTGGGCAGAGAGGCGTGGCTATCTGTGGCAAGGCGGGGTCTGAAGAATCAGCCCTCAGCTCTAGGAGGGTCACACAAGTGAAAGACCTGTATGACAATAACTTCAAGTCCCTCAAGAAAGAAATCAAAGAAGATCTCAGAAAATGGATCAATCTGCCATGTTCATGGATTGGCAGAATTAATATAATAAAAATGGCCATCCTACCAAAGGCAATCTACATATTCAATGCAATCCCCATCAAAATCCCAACACAATTCTTCAAAGACATGGAAAGAGCAATTCTCAAATTCATCTGGAAAGACAAAATACCCAAAGTAGCAAAAAAATTCTTTTTTGGTTTTTTTCGAGACAGAGTTTCTCTGTATAGCCCTGGCTGTCCTGGAACTCACTCTGTAGACCAGGCTGGCTTCAAACTCAGAAATCCACCTGCCTCTGCCTCCCAAGTGCTGGGATTAAAGGCGTGTGCCACCACTGCCCTGCGCAAAAAAATTCTTAACAATAAGAGAATGGTTGGGGAAATCACCTCCCCTGACCGAAAGCTTTACTACAGAGCAATAGTCATAAAAACTGCATGGTATTGGTACAGAAACAGACACGTTGATCAATGGAATAGAATTGAAAACCCAGAAATAAAACCACACACTTTCAGACACTTTAGTATAACTTTATTGTTTCTTTCAAATAAATGTTTTTTATATAACATGAATTTTCTTTAAATGTATCTTACTTAAAGAATAAGTAACTACATTGAATAAAAGAAGGAAATTAATAACTTTTCTAAATTAATTGTTAGGCAAATATCTCTGCATATTAATAAAATGAAGCTTTCATTAATTCCAGAATTGAGTTCAGAATTGAGAATAGTTTAGTCATAGAATACACATTACTACTGCTATGTGTGATAACTGCTCCACAGAGTTGAGGCTGGGAAGCTCAAAGTAGAAATGCTAGAATTGTTAGGAAGTTACCCAGCAGACAAGACTGTCAGTGGAATTAGAGACTGGTGTCAAGGTGGCTTTATTATGAGTCTGCCACTCAGCATTGTTCTTGGTACTTGGAGTCCATGAGAAAAGAAAGCAAAGACTATACCTTTGCGGGACCTGTATTCCATCAGTTTAGGCAGAATATGGAAGACTGGCAGAAAACTCATTGTTTGTCGAGTAGACTGGATAAGCATAACACTAAATCAAAGAAAAATTGTAAACAGTTTAGCTATGTGCAAAGCAGAAAGTTAACAATCTTTAAAAGTTATTGGCTTTCTGGACCATGAGCTGAGATTCTAGAATGAATATAATAAAAAATTCAGCAAGTCATCACCATTAACACTGTCTAAAAAGCATAAGCACCTCACGTGCCTGTGAGGGAAAGATGGGCTTGTGGTAGAGACCTGTTATTCAGGCTGACACAGACGATGCTGGTACATACTACAGTATAAGGAAATCTTGAAATAACCCAGTGAAATAACCCAGCTACAAAAGGTAATTACTAAATGATTCCACTTTTATAAAATACCTAGAGGAGCCAAATTTACTGAGGAAGTAGAATGGTAGTTAACCAGGAGCTGGGGCAAGGAATTGGTGAAGTATTATTCAGTGGTTAGTTTCAGTTTTTCAGGATTAAAAGTCCTGGCAGAGATTAATTGCACAATTGTGTGGATGCATTTAGTACCACTGAACCTCTGACAACAGTTAAGATGTTTCTAAGTGGGACTGGAAAGGTGGCTCAGGGTTAAGAATGCATACTATACCTGCAGAGGGCTGGATTTGGTTCCCAGCACACACATCACAACTGCTTGTAACTCTAGCTCCCAGGGATTCGACATTCTGTTCAGGCTTCTACAGGTGCCTGTACTCATGTGCATATACCCACAAAAAGACACATAAGTATACACATAATTAAAAATAAATTATTAAAAAGGACGTTATAAATATTTTATCACAATTTAAAAGTTATATGTTAACTAATTGCTAGAGAAAAAATTAAGATAGGCCATAATGTACCATACTTGGGGAAGCTGACTTTGAATATATGAAAGAATTGAAAGTTATTTACAAAAATACCGTTCTTCATCATCCAGGTGATATAAGTGCTCAAAGGAGATGCTGACAAGGAAGGAAGAAAGAAGTCAGTGGAAGAGGTAGACCATGGCAGAGACTGACTAGGCATGCTGCAGGTAGAGAGGGTTCTACAAACACTAAGGAAAAGGGCACTGAAAGTCTGGGAGAAAGACATGGGCTGAAAAGCCAGAGGTTGTCCTGAATGTGTGTGTGCCAGGTATGCAATGTGCTGAGAGACCCAAGAAATTAACAACGGAGAAGCAGGATAGTATATAATGATGGGAAAGTTGGAGATGGAACTTTAAGAATAAAGGGAACCCCAAATAAATGGGTGGTGGTGGTTCAGAAATGGCAGTCCCCATATAAAGCCATGCATTCACTAAAGAATTACAAGAAAAGAGCTATGCTCAGTGTTGGCCAAAGTGAAATTGGATTATGCAGGTACTGTCAGCCTGGGGACCCAGGGGTGGGTGCCTCCATTAACATGATGGGGAAACAGGATGGTGAGGGAAATACTGAGTTGGTGCTGACATTTTATACCCAGGATATTTCCTACTATCTAAAAAAAGAACAAAACACATGGTTCAATTTTTGAGAGATCAGGTTTACCCACAGCACCCTCAATGTGCCATTCACAAAGGTTGATCAGGTTAATGTGTCTTCCATACTCCGAGACCTCTGCAGAGAAAGGAGGAAGTTATAATTGAGTGGCATGAGAGGCATGAGATAGAAGAACAAAACAGATATCCCAGAAAATGCCTACAGTGTCTGGATAGCTAGTTAGTTAAATAACAAGGCAACAGAATCAAAGTGCATGTAATCTGTTAATAAGAGAATGTGGATTTTCTGTTTAATATGGCTTGTTGTCAATTAAACTATGCCTCTTCACCCATGGTGTTAGCATGCTAAAGCTGCTGGCCTCCTGCTTTCATCTGATCTTTTCCCCAACGCTTTCAGGATTGTGGAGCATATTACATATAATTCTGCAGCTATCCAACTTAAAATTCCTACTTGGACAAGGAGGGAATGGTAAACATTGTTGGTTATGCTCCTTAATTCATGCTCCTTGTACTTCAGTGCACTTCTGTGGAACACACACATGCCTAGCACTCTTGCCAAGTCACTGTTTCAGTCTTGGTTGTAGTTTCTTTCTTACTGGGGCTGGAAGGCCAATGTGTTAAAGATTCAGAAATCATCAAAGGATGTTGAGCTCTCTGTGCCTTTGATATTTGTCTCTGGTTTCTGAAGTTTGCCCTGCACAGGGAAAGGAGCAGAGGGGAGGTCTTAGTATTTCCTGGAGCTCAAATGCCACAGTAGTGAACATCTTGATTCCATTATACTTTGCAGGTCAAAGAGCAAGTTCAGCTGGTGTAGTTTACAGCACCAGGGACACAGTGACTAGCCACTTTAATGACTTCCTTTTCTGCTGCTACGTACTCAGGAAATAAATAGGGGCTGCTAAACCACCGAAATGTTTGTGACGGGGTGGGCTGTTTGTTAACTGAGGCATAGGCTCAGAACAAGGAGAGTGACTTTTCAGGAAGTGCACTGACATTTTGTCCTCTGATCCTCTGGGGGTTCTCCCTTGTGTCTTCGTAGTTGCTCCCTTGGGGCTCAGTGAGGCTGCTTGTGCTAACAGGACTCCATCTCAGGAGCAGCCTCTAGTCAGAAGTACTCTTTTTTGGTCAACTTCTGTTTGTGTCCAGTTCCTCAAAAATGTGTTCATGTTAGAACCTGACTTCTGGATCTCTTCCTAGAAAGGATCACTTCCGACTTTTCTTATCTTCTTTTCTGTGTCTCTGTTTCCATCAGAAAAATACTGCTTTTATCAAAACATATCTTTTTATGAAGACTATTTTCAATAGGCAGCAACTAAACCCAGTTTCTTTCACAACTTAACTTTTTATCTCATTCTGAATTTTTACCTCTGAAAACAACATTTTAAACAAAATGCAGTGAGGTCTAACAAGCACCTAATACCAGCTCACAGTGTAAACAGCCCTTCCTGTGAGATGTACCAAGAGAGCAGCAAGGGTAATCCCACCAAGTTTAAAGCCGCTGCTGTTGCTTACACATCCTTGCCTTGTCTTAAACATTTTCAAAGGATATAACTCAGTGGTGGAACTCAAGGCCCTGAGTTCAGTCTCCATGAGCAAAGAAGAGGGAGTAAGTCCACAGTGTTTTCAAGACAGTCCACCCAAAGACATCCAATTTATTCCATACCCAGTGCATTTACTAGCAAAAGAGGCTTTATTCAGCAACAGTCAAATGTGAGGAGCCAGGACATCTCTCCTGTCTCCCCAAGACAAGTAAAGGGAGAGATGTGGGGCATAGATTATAAGTGTGACTCTCTGTGCTAGCCTTGAGCATGGGGCTTTGCCCCATCAGATCTTGCAAGGGACCCAAGTAAAGGCTTGGTAGTTTTAACCATTGCTAAATACCTGAAAACCTTGGGGATCTGTACAACAGAGGTACTATCTATAGCAAAGCAGTAGAGGTGTATTGTTGCTCTTCACTATTTGACATCTAAAACTGGTAATGAGAGTGCAGAGTCTCAGGTTTGGGCTCAAGGGAACACTGAGGTGGATTGTCCATGTAAATAAGAGCTTGGTTTATTAGAAAAGTTATTAACAGCAAGGAAGACAGGCATGGCAAGGGTCCTGAGGAAAGTGGAGGCCCACAGAACAAAGTGAGCTTACAGGAAAGGGAGCAATTGTATGCCAGGGGGTTGATGGGTCCATAGTAAATGCTTACAAGTCCAGCGGTCGCTGATTCCCTAAGGGCAACAGGGGGGGATTGTTTCTTTAGTTCTGAGGAAAGAATGTGTCACCTTTAGGGGGGAATGTGAAGAAAACCACCTTTTTAGTTAGTATGCATCTATCATATTATGTGTTTAGGAGCTGGGTAACTCAATAGCTTGGAATGTGGTAGCCTAGAGTCTGTCTGCAGAACCAGCTGTCAGGATGGGGAGAGACACCACCCAGGGGTGACCTGAGCAGCATCTGGAGTGGATCCCAGGGAAAAGCAAGTCAGGCTCCAGAGCCTTATTCATGTTTTCTTTGGGCATTAATAGTATCCATTACAAATTTATTAAAATTACAATATAACCAAGAGAACAATACTGTCTCTATCCCTAACTGTCCAAGCATACCATTTATGTAAGAATTGGCACTCAGTCAAAATACTTCAACAATGTGGAATAATTTCACCTTTTCACACTGTGCTTTTCTTCCTTTTTTATTACCCCCTCATGAGTATGTGTACATGCATACACACACAGTGTAGAGGCCAGAGACTAGGCATTTCTCTCCTTCTACCATAGTCAGTTCTCTCCTTCCACCATCAAACTCAGGTTGGCAGGCAGGCTTGCCACCCCATTAGCATTTTTCATAACACAAAACTCAAATCCTGTCATCTTTGTATTTGTATCTAATAAAGATACTGATGGTACCATATAATTGTATTGCTTATATTAATTCCTCACTTCCTCTTTGGCCAATACCAACTGTGATTCTGACAATCAGTGCACAGACATGAAACACCTGTTCTGAGAGTGCACGCTTCTCATTCCACATCTTTTGTCCTGAAAGGACCCAGATGACGACCAGTAAGAAGTATACAGAATGCAGTTAAACCAGCTTGAACTCCTTCAGCTATAAGGGCATTTCACCACTTAAAATCCGTGTTTCGGATGATCAGTCTGTATGTTTAGACCATCTTTATTGCTTTGGTGCTAACTAGAGCCTGCATGTGTAAACCACCTGCCATTTTTCTGAGTTCCATAGTGTTGAGACAATAGAAAGTGATGCTAGGATCCATGAGGATCTTCTCTTCTCCTCCAACAGCAAAAACTATTGTAAACTGATCTGTAGCTCACATTTGTTAGTATTACTTGTTCAGAGTTTAGTAGATCTACTCATCCAAAATAAAATGTTAGAATATTTAAGTGGTAATCTTCCAGTTTGTGCCATCACTACCTTTTCCATATGACTACAGTTGAAGCTCAGTTATCTTAACAAAGTCAGAAGCAAAGTTAAGCCTCAGCAGTGCTTCCTCAGATTCAGCATTTCCTGTTCCAAGCCTACAGCTACTTCACGTGGTAACTCAGGTCTGCCTCTCCAGGACAGTTTCTCAACCCAGTTCATTGAGTTTGTGAGTTCCTTCCACATACCTCCTTGATCTTTACTTTGTGTACACAGACTAGAGTAGTTAGCCAGACTGTGGTAAAGAGTAGGGTGGAAAGAGAGGTCAGAATTAGCATAGTATTAATGTTTGCAGAGAAACTGAAAGCTCTCATCATGAAAGCTGACATGTAATGCCAAGCACAGAATACGTTTATTATGTGCAAATGATCCCAAAATCCAAGACTATAAAAGCTTCAATGCTTTGTACAGCTCGCCATTGAGCCTCAGCCCTTTTCACCAGCTCTGGCATACTTTCTTTCTTCTTGTACAGGGTTTCTCTGTGTAGCCCTGGCTATCCTGAATTCATGCTGTAGACCAGGCTGGCCTCGAACTCAGAAATCCGCCTGCCTCTGCCTCCCAAGTGCTGGGATTAAAGGCGTGCGCCACCACTGCCCTTTTTTAGAAATGTTTTCTTTCTTGATAAACTGTAGCTGCTTCTGTCACTTTCCTTGTGTCCCTGGTTCAGTTCCTCATTATAAAAAAATCCCAGTGGGTATCCACTGAACCCCAATATCTGCCTGTAAAAAAAAAAAAAAA
>JADRCD010177581.1:0-24741 GCA_019843815.1 Montemys delectorum
ACACACCACACACACACATGCACTCACACACAAAAACACCACACACAAACCATACACACACAAACACACCACACACACACACTACACCCCACACACATACCACACACACACACCACACACATACACACTCATACACACAAAGACAGCTTAGTCAGTAAGATGTTTACATTGTAAGAAGAAGGACCTGAGTTTGATCCCTGGGCATGGAAGTCCACAGTCATAACTGTAGAGCTGCAGAGCAGACAAGCATATCTCTGATGCCGCACAGCCAACCTGGCCTAATCATGGAGTCCCAGGTCCTATTGACAGACTTTTCTAGATGGCTCCATGGGAACCTTTGGCTTCCATGTATACCTGAATACACATGAACCTATACATAGGCACACTTCCTTTTTTTGTTTGTTTTTGTTTTTTGAGACAGGGTTTCTCTGTGTAGCCCTGGCTGTCCTGGAACTCACTTTGTAGACCAGGCTGGCCTCGAACTCAGAAATCCGCCTGCCTCTGCCTCCCAAGTGCTGGGATTATAGGTGTGTGCCACCACTGCCCGGCACATAGGTACACTTTCACACACACACACACACAAACACCTTATATAATATTTTGAGCAACGGGTACTCCATAGCATCTGTATGCGGTTTCTCAGAGTGGGCGGGTCATTGTTTTGTTTCAGGGAACTCCTTAGAATGAGCAGATTCGGCCTTACTTCAGACAGAAGGGAAACAGTGAGCAAGAGTGATTAAGATATTGAGGGAGAAGATGCTCCTAGCCTATAGAGACTTGATGTGCAGGGGCTGGGGGATAAGAAGAAAGCAAGGAGAGATGGAGGGAGGGTTGTGGGAGGGGGTGACTGGGAGAAGGGTGGTGACCGGGATGTAAAGTGAATAAGTAAAAAAATATCGAATTAATAGACTCCATTTTGTACACTTCCCAATAGGTGGGTTTCCACCTATTTTCCCACAAGTCTTAGAGATGGGCTTATGTAGTAACAGGAAAATCCAAGACTAAACCATCTGACCACGAAAAGTGTGAGATGCTAGAATCCAGAAGTGAGGTAGGGTGTGGTGACCACATATTCAAGATCCCTCACACTTGGTCACAGCAACGTCCTAGACTGTGCTTTTTATCCCAAGACAGAAAAACAAGGGACTCTGGAGGAAATGAACACCTGCCTTTCTTCCAAACCACCCAGTCCCCAATCAGGTCTTCAGAGTCCCTGTGACTGACGCGCAGAACTTCAGCTTCTGGCGGTCCAATGTCCCGGGTATGCGTCCAGAGAAAGCCATTCCTTGGATCAAGACTCCACACCATTGTCTCATTAAAAGCCCAATGAGCAGGTGATGTCTCAGCGTCATCTGATGCTGAGGAGGCTGAGGAGGGTGAGGGTGGGAGCCCAGCAAAAGCTCTCCCCCAACACCGACCACCGAAGGGTGTTTCAGCTCCATTTAAGTGACAAGCACCTTTAGTCTCAGCACTCAGGAGGCAAAAGCAAGTGGATCTCTGTGGTCTGTGAGTTCCAAGACAGCCAGAGCTCAATAAAGGGTGTGTGTGTGTGTGTGTGTGTGTGTGTCAGAGTATAGAAGAGGTCTGAGCCCTCTCAGGGAAAGTGAACCTCACACCCTGGGCAGCATGGTCTCTACATGGTGTAGTTGGACCAACCTATCTGCTTTGCTTTATGGGTGACACTTTGAACAGGCACAGAATCAATGTCTCTAGTATTCCTGTGGGATCCTGAGGCTGCTTCCACGCCAGCCAGCATCCATTAAGAGTAGTCCCACTCCATCATGCCTGCCCATGTGCCCAGAAGTAGTCACAAAGATCTTAAGGCTGCCCTTCCCCTTTATCCTGGCGTGGCTGAGTCTGAGACAGTTTCTCTCTCTTTCAGATTTGTGGACCATTTTCATCTCAATGACAAAACCTTCAGTCTATACTGAGGAGGGCGCGCTTGCAGGACAAATGAAAACTGGAAGGGAGGGTGAGGAGGGGTGAAGATGGCCAAGTCCTGAGAGGAGAAAGGGGACAAGGGAGAGAGTGTATAATAAACTAGCTCAACTAGAAGGCACTTTTGCATACTGGGTGTGAGAGGCAGGGGAGTTATCCCAAGGCCGGGACTCCTGTGTGAGAGTCCTCATGATCTTGGTGTGTGAGAGATGTGAAGGGCTATGATGGCAACCACAGAGGTTTAGACCTAATGCATGACAGCGGTCAGAGTGAACACCTGGGGAGATCCATTTGTCCTCATGATGCTGAAAGGCCTAGAGCAGTCATGTTCCTGAAGACACTGCAGCCTTATCATGATGGGCAAAAAAAAATAAATAAATAAAACACAGGAAGCTGTTAGATCACAGATGGGAGAGGCCCAGAGGACCCTGGGACAGAAGCATGCCTACTTTATCAGACCTTGTCACTTTCTGACCCCCAATCCTGCACCCAAACAGCTGCAGAGAACAGGGCTTTTTTTTTTTTTTTTTAAACAAAGAGTTTGGTTTTATTGATATTTAAATATATTAAATATTTCACTGAAATACATGGTATGTCACCCTCCCCCACTCCCACAGTGGTTACATTATAAAACCAGAGCCCATGGCCTCCCGTACCCTGACTCCTTCACCAACCGGTGAGGAGCGGGGCTACGGTAACTCAGAGAAGGACATGACTGGCTGGCACTGCGGTACGAGGAGCCAGGGTGTGGACAAGCCCCTCCCACCTGGCAAGAAGCAGACCCAAAGCCGAGGTCTCCCTGCTTTGGCTTATACACCTCACGCCCACCCCAATGGCATCGAGTAATCCCTTCCTATCCAGGGATAGGATATGGCTCGGGAGTCGGAGGCAATTTTCTGCTTAGACCGGCTAATCTTCCTCTCCTCTGCCTTGGCTCCTAGTGCTTAGTGGTCCACCAACTGGTACGTGGAGATTCCCAGGAAAGCAGGACCAAGCCAGAAGCCAGGCCTCTGCAGGGAACTGGCGGCAGAAGCTTGAGGAAGGGCAAAAGTATAGCCTGCCGCTTCCACACCTCCTGAAACTCTCCTCTGTCCTTCCTGTCCATGTCTAAGACAAAGTGATCATCAATCAAAATGGAGGCATAATGCCTCTGGCTTCCATAGGTGCGGACAGAGAAACCAAGGCACCAGCTAATTCAGACCAGAGTCAGGGAGGCTGCAAGGATAAGAGGTGGACAAGGGCAGGCAAGGACAGAGTACAACCCTTGCAGGCTGCGTGAGGACTGGGAGCCAGGCCTAGAGTCTAGCCATGCTAGATTCAGGCTGAAGGCTTGGGAGAGCCAAGTTCCAAGTCCCTAGGCTCCATCCCCTAGTACCAAAATCTGGGTCCTCAGAGAGGGATCCCACACCACCCCAGTCAGAAAGCATACCATACCTCCCAAGACACAGGCCGAGGAACCCAGGAAATGCCCGAGCCTCTACCCACAAACCTCCAACAGTTCAAGTCCAAGGAACACTAGAGATTAAGCAGGTGCTTGGGTCCCTGCCCTGGGCAGGGGGACAGTCATACTGCACATGTGGCCCCCAAATGGCACTTAGGGATTTGGCACAGAAAGAACTCCTCTCTCCAGACCACTCTAATTTTGCTACCACACCCCACCCCACCCCTGTGCAACCTGGACATTACTCTCCATCCCTTGGCACAGGAAACCCTGCCTTAACACCAGAAGACAGAGGCCCATGGCAGAGAGGCAGTCCCTAGTGGAGAGCTGAGGAGCTGGAGCATAAGGACACATGGAGACCACACACACACACACACACACACACACACACACACACACACACACAGAGTTACACAAACACAGGGCCTCCCTAGTGCCAGACTTAAGAGGCCAGGTTGGGGTCAGGGCCATCCTTCTTGGAACCCTGACCCTTTTGCTATTTGGCAAGCCAAGAGATAGAGATGCTCCATGGCCCCCTGCCAGCAGACAGCAAGTGAGCATGTGGGCACACTGAGGCTTCAGGTCAGTGTGGCCTCCTCCTCCCCCCCCCCCTCCTCCTCCTCTTCCCTGGCTGCCTGCATTCTTCGGCACCTGTAGGTGACTGTCCAGTTCCCGTTCTTCTGATGACCTCACACACAGGCTTGCTCTTTGGCTGGTCATTTTCACAGTACCTGTGAGGCCAGATGCCCCTTTCCCTGGAGCATGCAGGAACTGGGGCTAAATCTTCACTGTCAGAGGTCCCTTTGTTCCCCTTTGGGGACAGATCACAGGACTAGGATTTGGCAAATGGAAACATTCCCCTGAAATATGGTCGCTGGTCGGAGCTAGGCCCCACAGAACCTCCTTCCTCCACCCTGTGCCCAGGAAGGAGACTTGGCTGGTTCTGAGGATGCTCAAGACCAGTGCTGTGGACAAAGGCAAGCAAAGGCAAGCGTTCTTCATGCTTGCCACAGTCTTTGTACAAAAGTAGTCCCAGAAAAATAGGGAAAGAAAGGACCCAGACCTGAGCCTGTTGCCCAGACAGGGAAACAGTAGGCATGGTGAGTTGCCATTTTACTCTCAAACAGGAGGCTCCCCGGCCTCTGCTGCTGCTCTCTCATCTGCATCCGAAGGGGGGAAAAAAAAGATTCGAACGAAGACCAGCCCTACTCCAATTAAGAAAGTCACTTGGGTAATTCTCTCAGTGTTTCCTCCTTCGACTTTCTGAAGGCAGACGAACATGGTCCAAGCACAGTCTGCTGGGCTGTTCCCCTTGCTGTCAGCAAGATCTGAAGGCTCAGTGCCCCCTGCCACAGCTCCACCCAGCGAGCAGAAAGTCCACTCAATGCCCACCGTGGTCCCTTCGGTTGAATCTCAGCTGCTGCGCTCTGCTAACTGCTGGGGCCCCCATTGAGGAAGTAGGTGGTCATCTCCCCCTTTCCCTTCACTTTGACCACCCCTCGACACTCCAGTTCATAGCCCTTGGCAGCTAGAACCTGGTATAGGTCCGTGGTCACCTGGGAAAGTGGGAAGGGAGCCTGCTTAGCCTGGGATCCTTGATGTATTGGTAAGAAGCCCAGGAGTTTTCTATCAGACACGCTCCCCTCCCTGCCAACCCCTACCCCAACAGCCATAGGAAATAGGCTCCCCGCCCCCGTCCTGTACAGAGACCATTGAAAGCCCTCAACACCCATCCAGCTTGGCGACACCCCCTCACCTGTATTCGGTCAGGAACTCCTGTGCTGTCCATACGACTGGAAACATTCACGGTATTTCCCCAGATGTCATACTGTGGCTTCCGGGCTCCAATGACACCTGCTACAACCGGACCCATGTTCAACCCTGAAGTAGAGACAGTAGCAAGAGATTGAGGCTAGGATGTCTCAGGGTCACTCCAGACAGTCATCTCCCCTTGTACCCTGAGAAGAACCCAAAGGAAAAAATATCAAAGGGGACAATGTTTCTGGTGGTTTAAAAAAAAAAAAGTGAGGGTGGGGCTGGGCATGATGGCAGAGTTGGCTCCCTTGAGTCCAGACAGCGGTTGTAGCTCATCTACTGAAGGCTTCTCGGGCACTCACTGCTCACACTGCTGCCCCATCTTACAGACAAGTAAGTACGGCTGTGGGGAGTCAAGCCAGACTCCTAACATATGTTATTTAATCACTGCCTTCCACCAGAGCATCTGAGCCTGACCACACATCTCACACTGAGATCCTCGAACCTTCTCTGAGTCATTTAATCTCTGAGTGCCACTACCCTTATAACGGGGCCTTAATGTACTACTTAGAATGAACTCAAAACGTCTAGGGCAAAGATCCCAGCACACGGAAGACACAATTGAACTATCTTTGTCCTCAGTATTAACAGGGAGGCGAGAGTATTGACAGGGAGGTGGGAGGACTCCCAGGGAGGTGGGAGGACTCCCAGGGAGGTGGGAGGACTCCCAGGGAGGTGGGAGGACGACTCCTACAGGGGTCCCGATGGAGAACTCACCCTGCCCAACCCATACCTCAGTGCTCGGCTTTACCCACAAACAGTCCCGGGCCCTCACCGATCTTCATCTGGAAATTGTTGAAAGAATGTTCATTGATGTGCTTCATCTGCTCCATGAGCCGCATGGCATAGTCAGCCAGTGCCGTGATATGCGAGCGGCCGACCCGGTCATAAGTGCTGGCATTTAGTCCGGAGGCGGCCATGTAGGTGCTGCCAATTGTCTTGATCTTCTCCAGCTGCCGGAACCTCTCCTCACTGATGATCTGGATGGCATGAGGTAAGGGGGTGCAGGGGGGACCCGTCAAGCCAGACCCAGGTCTTTCCAAAGCTCACTCCTTGGCATGCCCTTCCCCTTCTCAAGAGCCCCACTGCTTTAGTGGGTGAGCCCCCTTCCGATTGCTACCCGCAGTGCCTTGGCCTGAGAGACCAAGGAAAGAGGCAGTCCAGGACCCCAGGCAAGGGACTGACTACAGAGCTTCAGAAGGTCATCCGGTAATGGTCCCCTGAAGCAGAAACACTCTGACATGGTTTGGAGAAACCGTGTCCCAGAGTGTGTGTGTTGAGGGGTGGGGAGCTTTCCTTCAGAACGGGGGCAGCCCAGGTGTCCAGGACACTTCCTCACATGTTGTTCCCATTTTTGCTCTTGCTTGCTTGGTCAATGACATCACCTGACACCTCTCCTGCCATCTCTGTCCTAGAGCCTCCTATTCTGTTCTGCTCCCCAGCAAGGATGGCCCTGCCCCACTGAAGCTGACCCCCTCGCGCTCGCTCGCTGTCCCTGACTGGGACGCTCACCCCGTCTAATCCCTGCCTTTTCCATCCGAAGGCTGCTCCATTTCCCTGCTCCCCAGATAGCCCCTCTTCTGCCAGTGCCAGTCAATGAGCAAGCACCTCATCAAAGTCAGCAATGATCTCATTGAGCAGCCGCAGGCACTCCACGCCCTCATTGTTTGCCTCGAGTTCCACGTAGAACTCAGAGAAGTTGGCAATGGAGGCGAACATGACGGCCACACATTCACACGACTGGTAGTACAGCTCGTCGTTGCGGCGTTCCCGGGCCAGGAAGTGGGCAGCCACGTCCTTGGGAAGGATGTTATGCAGCAACCGCCGGTTGTACGCCTGCAGCTCCTCCATCTCCTCCTTCTCCCCTGTTGCCTGTGGGCACATCCATCAGCCATTGCCCAACACTCACAAAGGCTGGGCGTCACAGGGAACCACGTGGAGGAAGAAAGGTACAGGCGGAGGAGGCCTAAGTAACAGGCAAAGGAGTGAAGGGGGGCAGATACAGGATGGGACAGGAGACAGGAGCTGGAGACACAAGGCATCAAACCAGGGTGGGCTTGGGCAGCCCCAGCCTTAGCCACTTAGCAAGAGATGCCTTTCTGGCTTGGCCCCCTTCCGTAAAGGTCCATCCAAGTCACCTGTAGTTTCCACAGGAAGTCCAGGCGGGCAGTCGACTCCACCTGCTGTGCGTGTAGATACAGTGCCAGGGCAAACACCAGCAGAATCACAGGGGTCATATATTTGAGTGCAACCCTCCCCACAGCTGGGCTGAAAATAATCAGAGACAAACTTGGTACCTGAAGGAGATCTCTACCAGCCTCATCCTTCGCTGGCCAAGGGTCCCCACTTACCAGTCCAGCCCATCAAAGGTCTCATTGGAGGAAGCCCTGGCAGGAAGATACAAAAGTCATTGGAGGCTGTCTGCTGGCAGGGATACTGGAGGGGAGACAGAGACTACATTGCTGAGCCCAATCACTACTCAAGCCTATGGGTAGAGCCTTTGCTCACATAAATTAGCTCAATGTGAGCAAAGGTTAAACCTCTCGAGACTACGAGCTCCTCCCGAAGCCTCAGTTTCCTTGTCAGTGAAATGGGTCAGCTCTAAGTACCACTTCTGAAAGGTTTAGCATGTGCTTCAGTGCCATAAGGCTTCAGGACTGTTTGTAATAGATGGCCTGAGATGCTGACACTAACCAATAAGAAAGGCTCAGAGAGGTTAGCTCATGTGTCCAAGTACAAAGCTAATGAGAGGGTTGGAGAGCAGGTAAGAGCACTGACTGCTCTTCCAAAGGTTCTGAATTCAAATGGCAGCAACCACATGGTGGCTCACAACCACCCATAATGAGATCTGATGCCCTCTTCTGGTGTGTCTGAAGACAGCTACAGTGTACTTAGATATAATAATAAATAAATCTCTGGCCTAGAGCCAGTGAGGACAGAGCAAGCAGAGGTCCTGAATTCAATTCCCAGCAACCACATGATGGTTCACAACCACCTGTACAGCTACAGTGTACTCATATACATAAAATAAATAAATCTTTAAAAAAATAAAAGCAGTTAACAAATTCAGATAAATTGAAATCATGCAACTTTTCTCATCATAATGCAATAAAAGTTAAAAAAAAAAAAAAAAAGCAGACCAAGCACTCAAACCCAGAAGACTCTTAATTCTTCCTACCATAAGCTACGGCCACATGTCTATCCAGTAAAAAAAATAAAATAAAATAACCCAGTGGGTAGGGAAAGCACAGAGCAAATGTGGGGGCTTTTTATTTAAGCTAGCCTGAAGACACAGGAATGTGTCACAACTGGAATTTCTTTAGGGTAACTACCTGAGGTCACATGCCAGGGGCTAACCTTTCCTTCCCATCCCTTTCTCCCATAAGCGAGTGGTACACTCCAAAGGCCTGGGTACCAGAGACGCTCCACCCAGAAGGATCAGGAAGACCCCAGAGAGTCAAAAGGGACTGAGGATTAACTTACAAGCCATGGACACCAAGCAGCAGATCATAGTTGTCAAAGATGGTGGCTGGGGGGCCCAACAAAAGCAGCACCAGATAGATGAACCCCAAGACAAAGGTCATAGCCAGCTTGCCGATGCTGCTGATATGTAGGAAGACAGAGCTGGCCAGGAGACTCAGCAGCACACTCCCAACGAAGTACTGGGGGAGGGGTTGACAGGAGAGGCAGCGTTGGATGACAGCAAAGACCAGGGCATCCAGAGCAGGAAGAGCCCTACTCCCCTGCCTGCCTGCCTATCCTCCCTCCCACCACCTTCGAGCCCCAGCTCCCTGCACAACCCATGTCCAGCTTCACAGGAGGCCCCCAATTGCCCCTGGAATCGGGGACTACTTTGAGTTCCTGGCTCCCTGGTGCCCATCACTAGGCCTGGCACAGAGGGGCCGATAACTGTGCCAGGACAACCCCCTGTGCCTGAACACTGCTCGGACACCTCAGGGAAGCTGCAGGTGGGTGCGGTGCCCTCACACAGGGGAGCATCCAGTCCCAGAGAGTAATTGAGCTGTTGTAGGTGGCAGGCGGTGACATCTGCTGGTGTTAAGTTCAGCATCCGGGCCGCACAGGTCCTTACTGGGGTGTGATCACAGGTGAACTGCAAAGGTTGGGAGCATATCACAAGGGCTGTACCCAGGGGTATTTTTTACACTAAAATCCTCAGGGATGACAAAAGAGGAAACAAAGACTAAGAACAAGAGTTACCCCCACCCACAGTGACAGCAGGCTACCCAAAGGCTGGAAATACTCAGAAAGGCTGCAGTTCTCAGGAAGTGCCTGGCATGGGCATGGGAGAATCACCATGTTGGCGATGGCAGAGATGAACACGAGCAGAACCGAGAAGATTCCCACCGCTGTGCTGTGTACCCGTGAGCGGACGATACTACGGGACAGACGTTGCAGGGCCTTGGGGAAGAACTGCCACAACAAATAAGAGATGAGGAGTCAGAAACCACATCATCGAAGGAGGAAGACCAGGCAAGAACAGGGTCTAACAAGAGGCACAGCCACCTCCCCACTTTCCCAGGGGAACTCCCTCTTCACCAACAGTCTCAGGGAAGTCCCCCTACTTACAGAACCACAGGAGCACACGGCACAGATCAGCACAGTGACCAGCAACAGCAGGAAGATAGCAGCATAAATCCCGAGGATCAGGGTGGAGCTGGAGCAGTAGGGTCGGGGGGAGATATGAACAACATTGGGATGTCCTGGTTCTAGCCCCAGAACAGATCTGAGGCCAGCGGTTTGCATGGGTATTAGGAAAGTTAAGGGGTGGACTCACTGTGGGAACACGAGGAGCTGGATGAAACAGATGAAGCAAAAAACCAGGAGGGCACAGGCGACGTAGGCTCCAAAGCGAGGATCTACTTTCCGTGAATACTGAGGGAAGGAAGGAGACTGAGATGAGCGCTGGGCCCTGCCCTGACAAGCATGTTACAGACAGCATAGAACAGGGCAACACAAGGGCCTTCCTGGGCTGTGGTCTCTTCCCATCCCCGACATGTCCCCCGTCCCTCCGCATTTGTCCAGTCTCCCAGCCGGGCCCTCCCCGCTTCCAGCCCTCTCTCTTTTGCCTTGTATCCCCCAAACCTTCTTCTCAAGATCCTCTCTCTGGAAGGTGAGCAGGAACCGGCGCACATGGTCCTTACGCAGTTGGTCGATGCTCCTGGCATCGATGGCTCGGCCCAGGAACTCATCCACCTCATCTTCAGGGTTCAGAGCGTCTTGGGCACCCCGGCTGGTAATGGGACTCGGGTTTTACCAGGTGCGTGAATAACGCCATGGGATAAGCCATGGGACGGGCAGGACTCAGACCGCAGCAAGGGAAAGCTAGGTGAGCTGTGTGTGAGACACCTCCTCCCACATCTTATGAGAAATGGGAGGTCTCAGTTGCCACAGCCCATCCCAGGCTGCAAATGCCTTCTCCCTCCCTCCCCGACCCATCCCATAGAATGACTTACTTGTCTTTGCTAGAGTCATCGATGCCCTGGAGAAAGAAACAGAATGTGTGAGGGAGAGAGGCGCTGACCCCTTTCCCCTCCAGGACCTTTCCTACTTCAGTACTAGGTGGAGAGGGTCCACACACACTCTTGGGGAGAACTGGGGCCCTTTGGGTGAAACTACTCCCTCTGCCCCCAGTTCTAGAATACATACATGGGATGGAACAGCCAGCTATGGGAAGAAAGGGGACACTTAGAGAGAGACCAAAAAGTGAGGCCCCCAGGTCATGGTACAGAAAGCCCCTCACCATCTGGCGGAATGCCTTAGAGTCCTTGGTCCGGGAGAAGGCACGGTCAGGAACCCAGCGTGGCATCAGTCCTTCCATGGAGTTGGCCCTCGTCCGCTGCAGTTTGGCCATCATGGCTTTCTCCTCTTTCTGTGCAGTAGTATGAGGACAGGCTCAAAAGCAGAATCCCAAGAAGGCCTTTGCTAGCACATCCCTGTTTGTTCCTTTCCCCCTGCCCCTCCCACGGGTCCTGCCCTGGTCCTGACCCGTTTTTGGCTGGCGCCCAGTATGAGGAAGGTCTCAATGCACTGCTCCTTGAGGTACGCATTGCGCTCACCACCACGGCCTGGCTCCACCTCATAGTCCCCATTCAGGTACTGCAGTGTAGCCCGAGTGATATGAATGCGGCTGTAAGGGGCCAGGAGGTTAAGACCCTGGCTTTTCCACCCACCCTCCCATGCACTCACCCACTGCAACCAACTAGACCCTTCCTTCTACCTACCCGGCCCGGCCCCCGGCCTCCATGTGGTTGGCCAGGGTCACATCGTTGGACCAGACATCGAACTGCCATTTCCGCAGACCAAGGACACCGCAATGCACACGTCCGCTGTGGATGCCCACACGCATGTTCACGTTCACACCTGTTACCTCACGCACCAGCCTGAGAAGACAGAATTCTAGATCAGCCCCAGGCTGTGCTCTCACTCTCTAGTCACTAAGAGCCCAAGCTGAGGCCAGCACGATTGATGGCTCAGACGGCTCAGCAGTACACGCACTTGCCACGAAGCCTGATTACCTAAGTCTTGATCATGGCTGGGAACACTAGCTCCAAGTTATGCTCTCGAGCACCATACACACACTATGGCAGGTGCGCGAGTGCACACGCGTGTGCGCGCACACACACAGACTAAATAAATAAATGTATTTGAGCATAGTTTTGACTAGATATGGGCAGGAAGCTACCCGGTACTCAAGGACAAAGGTTGGAGAACTACGTTCAGCAGGGGGCTGCCATCATCTTATAGGACCGAGCTGCTGCCAGCTCCAGCCTGCTCAGCTGGCATTCTCTGCAGCCACAGGTGGCTCCAGCTCCTCGCACTCTCCAGCAAGTCGGGGTTGGGAGGTGCACAGAGGTCTTCACACAGACCGGAGAAAGACCCACTCCCTCCCCAACGATAAATGCATCTCATAGATAAAGAGCTAGAGTGGAGAAAAGTCCCGGAGACGCATCAGGGTAGGAGCCGCCTGGGCACCCATAGTTCCAACAGGCCTGGGAAGGGGAACTGCTTACGAGATAGCCTCGATCATGTCTACCCCCATCTCCACACAGCAGTGGGCGTGGTCTGCCCGGGCCTCGGGCAGCCCAGACACACAGTAGTAACAGTCCCCTAAGATCTTGATCCTCAGACAGTGATTCTCCTAAAGGGGGAGAGGGGAGATTCCTTATTCCCCTGATCACCCAGAGCACCTGGCCCTTCACCTTCAATGCCACCTCTGCCCCCACCCCACCCCCAACCGCCACCATCAACACCGTATGCTCATCACCACCACCGATTGGCACCACCTCGAAGCCCCAGCACCCTCACCGCGGCCAGCTTGTCAAACCGGGCGAAGAGCTCATTCAAGGTCATGACCAGTTCCTGCGCAGTGCACTGGGAGGCCAGGCTGGTGAAGCCCTCAATGTCCGCAAACAGGATGCTGTGTACAGCAGCGGGAGAGAGATGGGCCTTGTAGCCCTCAAGGGTTCTTGGGGACACTGCAACCCTCCTGGCAGCATCCCCCCCCCACGCCCACCCTACCTGACATTATCATGCTTCTGGATGTAGATCTTGTGGAACATCATGTCTTCTTTTTTTGTGTTGATGTCTTCTTTCATCTCCATGGCAACATGCTGGGGCAATACCGATAGCAGCAGCCGTTCCTAGACCAGTGGTTTCCAACCGCTATCCTCTCTGCTTTCCAGTTTTGATTCTTCTTGTTTCTCTCACATCCCCAGGGCCCTCCCATCGTCCCTCTGCGACCTGAGCTTCCCTTTCGGACCTTGACTTGACACTGCCTAACCCTACCCTTGAAAGTCACCCATCCTAGCAGTCTCTAGCCGACCCCTACTCAATCCCCCAATGCACACCTGCATGCTCCCACCCAGCCCTGGACAGAACAGGACCCCCAAGGGCTTTTGCCATGCACAGTCCTTTGGGACCGTTCACACTGGGTTCCAAAGCTGTGGACAAGATGGCAGGTCTAATCTACAAGGCACTGGGGGAGAAGGCCAGGAACGCCCTAGCCAAGAGAAGCAGCTCCCACCTGCTGACGGTTCTCATGCTGCAGGTGCAGTCGCGCCTGGATGTAACCTCGGGTCTCCTGAAAGGCTTGGCGCTGAGACACTTCAGCAGGGTAGTGCGTGCAGACCCCGATGGCATTGGTGCAGAGGAAGAGCACCACATTAGCACCGAGCTGTGGGAGGGAGGCAGAGGCAGATGAGTGACCACCTGCCCAGCACGTGCGCACACTAGCTCTCTCGGGACATACTGTGAGCAGGAAATAAAACCCTGCACTCTGGTTGTCCCCAAACTGTGCCATCCCCAGGATACCCTGTCTCCACCCCCTCACCCCACCACCATACAGATCCCAGCTTGCCTAGATCGTTCTGTGGCTGGAAGGATGAGCTTGTCACTGCTTCAGGAGCAGCAACACCCACCGCAGCCACATAGGCCCAACCCTGGCCCAACCCTATAACCCCCTGCCCCATCAAACACCCCAACAAAAGATGAATGTTCCTTCTATGTGTGGTCCTCCTTACTGAGCAACACTAGGCGGATCTGAGCTTCCCATCCTCTTCCGAGTGAACCAGGACAGGTCGCTTCCTAGGTCCCCACTTACTCATCTATAACCCAAACGGGAGGAAGAATGTCTCTAGAGCCTCCCGCTGCCCTGCGGATCGAATCGCAGAGTGACTGATAGGATTGGCTGTCTTTGGTTGGCTGAGTTTTTGAGATAGGGTCTCATTATGTAGCCAAGCCAGCTTGAAACTCACTAAGCAGTGACCCTTTGCTTAGACTCCCAAGCGACGGCAGCACAGCTGTAAGCTAATGTTATTGTTGATATTCCAGTTTGCTAGCCACCTGCAATGTCTAGGGTCTGGAGGATGCATTCCACATATTGACTGATGAGTTTCTTACAACTCTATGAGCTCAGTAACAGTACCCACTTCACACCCGAGTGACTCAAAAGCCCAGCAGCTTGCCCAAGATCACACAGCTGGTTGTGGTTGGCAGGACACTTGAATCCTGGATGATCAGACTCCAAAGCCTTTGTCCTGATTCCACTATTTAACACATTCCGGATTTCTCTTTCTCCACAGACTCTAGTTCTTGAAGGCCAGGCTTGGAGCCCCTCCTTGGCAGCTATCAGTTCTACTAATAGACTGCATAGCCACAAGATAGGATTCTCCTCCTCGTCTGTCCCCTCCTCTTCCTCCTTCCTCTCTCCCCTACCCCCAACCCCCAACTCTTATACACACACACACATACACACACACACACACACACACACCTCTCTGCAGGACCTCATGCCAAAGCCCCCACCCTCTGCATAACCAGTCCCAAACCACTGTCAAAACTGACTAGAGGCACGCTGGCTTCAGCCTTGCTGGAAACTCGGGGGTTAACTGGCATTGGGACTCCACCCAAGCTAGATTGGGCAGGGCTCCTGTTATGGAGAAAGGAGAGAATGCTCACCAACTGCCCTGAACCAGAACTGGGCCTGCAGACTTGGACAGGACATTTAATCTTTGAATCCTCTTTGTAAATCCGAGGTCTGGCCAAACCCTGGCTTCTAACTCCAGCACTGACCCTCTAGGACTGGCCTTCAGCTGCCCTTCCCAGTCCTCGAAGCTTCCAGAGAAAGTACACAGAGCTTCCCTTCTCAGCAGTGGGGTGAAGAGGGGGCACTCTATCTCCCTTGGGGGCTTCTAAGAATAGTCCCCAGTGGGGGGGGGGTTGGAGGGGGCAATCCAGGCAACTTCCCTTGCTGGCCCCAGGAGCCCAAAGAGGAAAATGTGAGTCACAGCAGAGGGAAGGGGAAGAGGGATGAGGGACTGAAATAACCACACTCATTCCTATCTACCGTGAGAAAAAATGGATGCCAAGGCTCTGGAGGCCACCCCAGCCTAGTCACCGCTCAGGGTGTCTTAATGAGTGCATCAGAAAAAAGTTCTCCCTTCGGACACGAGTGGGGTTGGATCTGGGAAGAGATCACCCAAGGAAGCTACAAGCCGCTACAAGCCCCTACTCCATGCAGAAACTCCCAGGCCCCACTGGGCACATGAGATTGTTCTCAGTTCTGAGACGCTGACCGGGCAGCCAGAGCCCTGCAGATGGGCAGAGAAGCACAATCGTCCCTACTATCCCAGGAATGTGGAGACCCCCAGGGGTGAAACTGAAGCCAAGACACCCTGCAGAGGTAGGAGGCTGGCAGTTCCGGCCTCCAGTCTCAGCCTCCCCCAACAGGCACAGGGCTGGGCCCTGGGCACCAGGCCAGCTAAGAGCAGGGAAGAGCCACAGTCTACCTTCTGGCAAGTCTGGCAGAGGGGGAGGGGAGGCACCACTCCTGAGTGTCTTCTCCCCCAGAGCGGTTCACCCCAAGCCCCTACTTCGCAGGCAGCCAAGAAGAGAACCTAGGAACTAGCACAGAAGGGTCTGGCCCTTTAAGAGGTCTGACAGTGCCCTGGGGCACTCGCTCCACAACAAACTAGCTGTAAGGTTACTTTTAAAAAGGTATGTTCTGTTCCAGGCAGGGAAGGGCTCGATGCCAGAGCACCCAGCTCCTCACCCCGGGAGCCCCAAGCAACTTTCTCTGTTTAAAAGGCCATGGTGGGCTACAGGCCACGGCTTCTGGCAAGGCGTAAGAGGCCTTGCTTCTGGAAGCTTTACAGAAGTACCTACAGCTGCTTCTCAGGAGTAACAACGGGGCTGGAGCCTCGGGGGTCAACAAGAGGTCAGAGGGGCCTGCACACAACATAGGCGTGTCTACTGACCTAGGCCAAAGAGCTGAAGACTGGCCTGCAGACCTGCTCCTCAGCAGAGCCCACTGATGCAAGCCCCAAGCAGAGGTTAGCCCCTGAAACCTGGCCTGATGTAGCTAGAGGTGCCTACACCGCGCCCCTCCCTCCTCGGCAAGTCCTCTTCCCACCCTCACTCCGTTGCACCTACCTGCTTCCAAAGGAAGGGGTCGCCGCTGTTGAGCTGCCAGGCCAAAATCAGATGCAGGGTGGAGAGGCCCAGGCCGCTGAGCACTGCAGCTCGCATGCGAATGGGAAGAAGCGTGTAGGTGATGTAGACGAAGAACACGGGGCACCAAAGGCCTGCCGAGGGGCTGTGTGGATTGGCTGCCAGGGCACCCCCGACCTGCACGGCTGCTAGGATGCCCAGAACCACATAGCTCACCACCCACATGGAGTCCTGGCGGAAGCTGTGTCGGTTACACACCACCATGAGTACCACGAAAAGGATGGAGGCACAGATCAGCAGGGCCGCGTAAGCAGGCTGAGGCCGGGCAGGCGCCGCGTGGAAGGTCAACAGTACGGCCATGAGCAGCACAAGCACCGCCATGAGCAGCGTGAGGCTGCTCTGGTTCATCTGGAAGAAGTACCGCTGGTACAGGCGCTCCAGCTTGGCAGAGCGGAACTGCTTGGACTGGAACACCTGCACTAGCCGGTGCCAGCAGGACCGGCCGCTCCGAGGCGATGTATCAGGTGCCACTTCAGCTGTCCCCATCGGTGTGGTCCCCTCAGTGTCGTCAAAGCCCAAGGCCACAGATCGAAGCCCCAGCTCCACACCCCTGCCCGGGCCCGCCCTCCTGATGAAGGCTTCATCCTGCCAGGGGCACCGAGTGTGAGGCGCAGGAGTGGGGCTGGGTGGCTCCGGATTCTTGAGGCAGCTCATGTAGCGGGGTGCGCAGAAGCCACTGGCTCGAGTTGCATGGCGTGGGCGCTTCTGCCCATTGCGTTCCCCCCAAGCTGTTTTCCGTTCATCCACTTTGGGGACCAGGAGGCCACTGAACCATGACATGCTGCTGGGAGGAGAGGCAGGGAACAATTAACACCACTATGTGGCCACAGCCACCATAGCAGCCTGTGGCCTGAGCCCTACCCTCTGTTCTACAGTCCCACCATCTTGATAAAACTGCCCTGGGGGAGGCAGCTGCATCCCCACTCAACAGGTAAGGACCTGGGGCATAGACGCATAGAAAAAAACCCAGCAACCTTATAAGTAAAAGAACCAAGACTCTGGGAGCTGGAGAGATAGATAGCTAAGTGGTTAGGAGCACTGGCTGTACTTCCGAAGGACCTTGGTTCAATTCCCAGCACCCACACAGAGCTTACAAGTATTTGTGGTTCCAGTTCCAGGGGATTTGATTCCCTCACCCAAACATGGATGAGTGTAAAACACTGATGCACACAAAAGCATATTTTAAAAAATTAAAAAGAATAAAAAGAACCAAGAGCTTAAGCTTGACTTGAGACACAAGGACCATCTAGCATCAGTTGCCAGGTGTCATTGGGGCCCTAGTAGAGTGTGAACTTCTAGTCGGTTTTTTGTTTTGTTTTGTTTTGTTTTTGTTTTTGTTTTTTCAGCAGAAGCCAAAGAAAACCTTGGATTTCAATGTGACGTGTCCCAATTTTGAATTTTTGATAATTAATATACATTTTACAATACTATACACAAAAGCCAATCGATGATGATGCATGCCTTTAACCCTAGCACTTTGGAGACAGAGGCAATTGGATCTCTGAGTTCACAGCCAGCCTGGTCTACAAAGTGAGTTCCAGGACAGCCAGGGCTACACAGAGAAACTGTGTCTTAGAAAACAAAACAAAAACATACTACACACAAGCCAAATAGATCTTGTCAATGGGATATGTTCTGCTGTGAACTGTCAATCAGTGACCTCTATACAAAAGGGATTCTTTCCATGCCTGTCCTTCTATCCTTCCTCTCTCTCTCTCTCTCTCTCTCTCTCTCTCTCTGTCACACACACTCTTCAGCAAACTAAATTCAATTTCTCCCACAGGTCACAGTTTAAATGTTACTTCCTCACGGAAAATTTCCCAGCCCCACCCCTAAGACGAAGTTTGGTCCAGTTTAACCTCTGTTCATTTCCTCCACAGTACTTATTGCCATTATAATTAAATCATTCCTCGTTTAATGTACACACGCCTCCATCTCTGGGACTACAAGCTTTGTGCGGGCAGAAACCCACACCTATTTTTGTCAGCACTTCATCTCCAGAGCTATTAGGTGCTCAATAAACGTAGGAGCAAAAGATAATGAGGAAGGGAGGGAAGGGAATGCAGTTCAGTAGTAGAATACCTGTTTAGAATGCACAAGGCGTTGGGTTCCACACTTAGTACCACAAAGAGCCGGGTGGAGAGTCAACAAGGAGAGCATGGATGCTCTAGAGCAGTCCACATCGAATGGAACATGGATGCTCCAGAGCAGTCCCCATGGAATGGCACATGGATGCTCCAGAGCAGTCCCCATGGAATGGCTAATTCTGACAGTCCTGGTTCCTGGTCTCCCTTATCGCACCTGTCACATCAGTGGGTCTGCTGTTCCCAGTACACCAAGCTCTGCCCAGGCTGGAACCCTGGTACTTGCTGTTCCCAGCTGGAACAGGAGCTCTGTTAGGCCACAGCCCAAGTTGCTTATCAGCTCTACTCTCTCACCAGCCTTTTAAAATAGCAACTCCCTTTCCTGGGGCTCCGTATCTCCCTCCCCAGCTTTATAATTTTTCTCTCTCCATAGCTCTTATCAGCAACTGCCGTTCTATAATTTTCCTTTTTCTTATTTGTTCGTCGGCGCTCCTAACGGGCATGCCAACACGGGAGAGCCAAGGATTTGGGTGTTTTGTTGCGGCCGGTGGTGTCCACTGTTCCTCAGTGTTTGCTGAGCAGATGGATGGCCGGCCGTCAGCTTATATTATATTTTCTCTCTGTCATAAACTTCTAGTATCTTCTCACATGCCTAATTTCATCTCTTCTTCACCAAAGGCCTGTGAAGCTTGCCCTATGACCACCCAGGGAACAGGACAATTTTCAAAGAGAAAAAAGGAGAGCTGATACGCGGAGCAGTTTTCCACGGCTCACCCAGGTTGTAAAGACCCCGGACAACTAAATCAGACTTAGATCCTAAATTTTCAGAAAGGACATGCCTTGGACCGGGCAGATGGCACCATGACAACCGCCTTACTACGTCTCCTGGCTGAGCCCAGGTTGAGAGCATGAAAGCCATTTCCGCCATCCACGGATGACGCCACCATCAGGACCAAACTCCTCCATGCTTGCAGGCCACCCTGAGGGCCCCTTGTACTTACAGCTGCTGAGCTGGCAGGCTGACATTTGTACTCACTAGGGAACTAGAGAGAAGCTTACACAGCACCTGCCCCAGGTGGCCACAGAGCCAGCCGCTCAGGAGGGATGAACAATGCTCCAAGCAGAAGGTGAGCTGGGGCCGGGGGCTTCTTACACTCCATCTCTAGGGCTCCCTCCCCCACATTCTGCCAGCGCTCCTTCTGTATCCATGGGGTAGCACGCCCTCCAACCTCTTAACACCAACAGCACCATCTTGAAGGACAGATCAGAAGTACAAGATTTCAGGTCAGGCTGGCATTTGGAAGAGGTCACCAAAGAAAGCCTGACTCAAAAAAAAACTTCCCTGGAAGCGTGATCTTTGGCAGAAGATTAGGTTTCAACTCTTAAGGTGATTTGTCATCCTGCCGAGACAGCTATCTATCTGCCTCCACCTCAGTCGGCCTCTTCGCCTGAAGAGTGGAGACTCTTACAACTAACTCCCTGCCATGCTACACGCTGTAAACATTAGTTCTCCCGCTGTACAAACCTTTGAATGCAAATCTCTGTCAGTGTCCAAGAGATGGAAAGACGACAGTTATGAGCAAGAACGCGTATCCCTCTGGCCAGTCAGAGGCCTGCCTATCAGGCCCCACGTCCCCTGCTGTCACTCTCCAGGGCCACTGGAGACAGAACACAGAGTGCACACTTTCCCCACTATGTCACACCCCCCTCCCAACACACTCCACACACCATGACATTTCCCTTCCGCCTCCTCCCATTCTCCAGTCCCCTTCCCTGTTCTTATCTCCCCACCACCACCACTGGCCCAGATCTCTGCTCCCAAAGGGCCTATTTCTGGCCATGTTCCCAGCCCCCTGGAAGCACATCCTTGCATCTGGCTCATACCCACAGAGGAAGGGGCAGACACAATCAAAAACACTCTTAACCCCCAAGGGGGATAGCTCTGTAATTGGTCAACCGATGACAAACGTCCCACCCTGGGCTCTCAGGCACTGCCCACCCTAGAAGACTCGCAGGGCTCCTCTATTGCCAGCCTCCTAGAACAGGAAAACAGAAGGCATTGTCCCAAGCCACAAAGCTCCTCTATATGTTCCCCGAACCCCTCTGTTGGGGAACCCCTCACCACGAATTCCAAAAGTGCACACCACATCTCTTTTCTGCTTTCAGGCTCTCGAGCCTTCCGCCTCCTGACCCTCTCCTCCCCTGAGTCCTTTGCTCTCTCTCACAGATGTGCTACTGCATAGACAAGCAGCTCCCACAACCCAATCGTGCCCACTGAGCCCCAAGTGCCATAGTCCCAGAGCCAGACCTCAAGTCCTTCCCAAATCCTGATCCTTCCCCCTGAGACCAGGGTCTGAAAAGTCGACGCTCAGCTCTGCCCACGACTTTGCCCAACCCTCTTCTGGCCACCTCTCAGCCACCTCATCCCCAGGGTCTATCTGCCTCTGCCCTTGTTGGCAAAATGATTTAAAAGTGTTCAGAAAGTTCACGGGGAAGACTATACCCAGAGGGAAAGCCAACACTCACAACGTTGAAACCCAACCCTCCTAATTTCCAGGCCTTTCCAGATGTAGAACTTCCCCAGGGCCTGTATCTGTAGCTTCAGCACAGCTTTCCCAAGCCCCGGTTCTCCCTAAGGACCAAAACGGGTTCCCACAGCCAGCCAGCCAGCTCTAACCACACAACACCCCATCAGGCTACAGAGACGCTCTGGGGAGACGCAGGCACCCAGAGGCTCTCCCACCATCTAATCCTACCTCTAGTTCTTCACTCAGGCCGCTGGGCCTACTCTGAATAGAGTCTACCCACACGCCAACCAACCCCTGCCCACCCCGCAACAGGCCTTGGGGAAGTAGGCACTGACACTAACTACCCTTTCATTCCAAAGGTTCAGGGTGAGGGCAGGGAAGGGGCCGCCCTCTCCTCTCAACACTCCAAACTCACCCCCACATCCCCGATGCCAACCTCTGGGAGCATCCCCTCCCCTCGTGCACGCCTTCTCCCCGTCTCTGGGCAAGCCTGGAAACTCTGGCGAGTGCAGGAAGGAAAGCTCGTGGCGTGGAGCGAGGGTGGAAACCTCCAGCCCGGCCCGCGGAGCCCCGGGTCCCCACGTCCTCCAGCACTTCCCGGGGGACCCGCAACTGTCGGGGGACTCCGCCGTCCCCGCGGGAGCCCGCTCCCCCACGCTCACCTGCCGAGGGTCGGCGCCTGCCCCGGGCCTCCGCTCCGCCGCGCCCGCCGGCTCCGGCCGGGAGGACCCGCCGTCCCGCCGTCCTGCTCCGTGCCCGCCCGCCTGCCCGCCAGCCGCGCGGCAGAGCCTCCGGCCCTCGCCCCCTCCCTTGTTGTCCAGCGCAGCCGCCCTCTACCCCGGATCCAGAAGTCCCCTCCCCGCCGGTTCCCGGACTCCCCGCCTTAAAGGCACAAGCTCCTTTTGTCTGGGCACCCCCTCCCCCTCCCAGAGGCGGGGGCACAGCTGCCCACTCCCCTCCCCGGGGCCCCGATCGGGTGAATGAGGTCAGAGTCCCGCGCGCCCCCTCCCCTGTCCGCCGGGTCCTCCCCGGGTCTCCGCCGAACAAGCGGCCACTGTTCTGGGCTTCAGACCCCGCGGGAGGGTCGGTGCGCTCGCCCGCCCGCCCGCCCGCGCTCCAGCCTCCACCCCGGGCGGCATCCTGCAGGGGGCCCTCCACCCTCACCCGGGGGTCCTCGGAAGCCGGCGAAGCCACCCGCGGGCGACGAAGATGCCCGCCCCGCCCAGAGGGTCGGCTTCCTTCCTGTCGGGGTGCCCTGCGCCCCCTCCTCACCCTGCCTTCCTCCGGGCCCCAGCTCCCACCGTGCCCGCTCGCCCTCCCTCTCCACCGCGGCTCCGGCGGGAGCTGAGTTTAATAATTAATTAAGATTTCATTCCACAAGGCGCCAGGTGTGTGCGCCTGGCACCCGCTCGCCCGCACCCCACTTCTTTCCGCTTCCCCAACCCTCTGGGGCGCCGGGCCCGACGCAAACCTGCTGCGCCCAGAACCGGATCGGGCCGCGGGCAGGGGCATTCTCGGTGCCGCCCTCTGGCCCCACGCTCTCAGGGGCAGCCCTTCCTCCGCACCTGCCAACTGGCAAAGTCCCACCCCCGGCACCTTTTACCCAAAGGGTTGTGCTCCTTTGATGTGGGGGGGCTGGAGTGCACTGCCAGGTTCATGAACTGAAAAACTGTTCCGGGATGTTTATTTATTTCCCTCGCAAGCAGCTGCCCAAGTTACCTGGGAGATGGGAAAATCATGTGAAAGCTACTTTAACCCTTTGAGGGGTAGAGTGGTGGAACCAGAGAGAAGGGCTCATTCCTGGGATGTGAGTCTGGCTTGAGATTGCCTTCAGTCCCCTCCCCAGTCCCTCAGCCAGACCGGTAGCTGCTGCCCCACCTGCCAGTCCTGTCCCGCCTCGCCTGAGGTTCAGACGAGCTCCGCTTAAGGCTTTGTCCTTCAGGACCCAACTGCCAACCACCCTAGATCCCATCTAGGATCCTAAACTCTGGTCAACATTTGTGGTAAGAAAAAGGTCCTTGAACTAATCCCTTATCCAATGTCTATCACAAAGGCTGTGGATTCCTGGCATAATTGCACCTTGGCGGATATCAGAGTTCGAGGACCGCCTGATCTACATAGAGAGTTCCAGGACTACACAGAGAAAAGCTATCTTAACAACAAACAAACAAAGTTACTGTGAGTACAACATCCCTTACGGTCTCAGAGCCTCATCCATAAAATGTGTATAATTCTCCTGCCCTTTCTTACAGGCGTCTCAGGTTCAGACAGGAAAGTGCTGGTTGTAATATTTGAAAATAAGAAAGTAGGAGGCTGGGCAGTGGTGGAGCACACCTTTAATGCCAGCACTTGGGAGGCAGAGACAGGCAGATTTCTGAGTTCGAGGCCAGCCTGGTCTACAGAGTGAGATCCAGGACAGCCAGGGCTACACAGAGAAACCCTGTCTCGAAGAAAAACAAACAAACAAAAAAGAAAGTGGGGAGCTGGAGATGGGTCAGCCCCCAAGGCCCTTGCTCGACTTCCTAAGAACCTGAGTTTGGCTCCCAGCACTTATTCAGGCTCCATGGAGCTGAACACCCTCTTCTGGCCCCCAAGGCACTGGAACACTCATAAAGACGAATTTAAATACTTATTTCTGTTTAATGAGGAGGTGGCCATCTATTCTGCAATGTATGGTTCTCAGCTGGTTGGACTGCACAGTGACTTTCCGGATATCTGCCTGACTTCTCTCTTCACAAAGCTGTTGCTTCCATTGCTATCTAGCCTTCCTTCCCATCAGAATCAGGAGGATCCCAAGTCTCCCTTTTCGAAATAGTGTAGTTTGGAATCAGTGGGGGAATTGCAATAGACGACTGAGACAGAAAAATGTAGTCTGGGGATGGAGACACGGCTCAGCAGTTAAGAGCACTCACTGCTCTTCCAGAGATTCCAGGCTCACAAGCAGTCAAGCAGTCACAGTCGTGACTCCTCTTCCAGGGGGCCTGAGGGCCAGGTGGGCACCAGGCACACCTATGCATATGGCTGCTATACAGACATGCATAGAGGCAAAACACCCATACACATAAAAGAAATTTTTATTTTATTTTATTTTTTGAGATAGGATTTCTCTACACAGCCTGGACTGTCCTGGAACTTGTTATATAGACCAGACTAACCTTAAACTCATAGAAATTCTCCTGCTTCTGTTTCTGCCTCTGTGTGTGTGTGTGTGTGTGTGTGTGTGTGTGTGTGTAAGGGGGGGGAGGCTAAAGAGTTGGCTCAGTGGCTAAGAGTACTTGTTGCAAAGGACCCAAGTTTGATTCCCAGCACCCACCTGGCAGCTCACAACCATCTGTACCTCCAGTCCCAGGAGACCCAGCACCCCCCTTCTGACCTTGGCAGGCAGCAGGCACACATGTGCTATATGAGCATTCATGCAGGGAGGACACTCAAACACACAAAATAACGAAATGTTTTTCAACAGAAAAAAAGGTAAGTGATCTGACATGGTGGTGCCTCCCTGTAATCCAGGCATTCTGGAGGCAGAGGCAGGGGGATCGCAGCAAGTTCAGAATCAACCTAACCTACAGTCTATCGTCCAAGCCAGCCAGGCCTATATATTGAAATATTATCTGGTCTACAGAATGAGTTCCAGGCCAGCCAGACCTACATATTGAAACCCAGTCTCAAAAACAGCTTTGGGGAGCTGAGATGGGCAAAAGCTAAAGGCTCTGCCACCAGGCACGCTGACCTGAGCTCAGTCCCCAGAGCCTACATGATGGAGGGAGAGAACCAACTCCTCCAGGTTGTCTCCTGACTTTTACACACAATGTACCATGGTATGCATGCACCCATACACAATGCACCCAAACACACATATGCACATGCACCCATACACAGATGCACCCATACACACACCCACACATAC